>CAAKHC010016142.1:36911-66985 GCA_901007825.1 Macroramphosus scolopax | reverse complement strand
CCTATCAAGAGAGCAAGCCAAGTGTGTGTGTGTGTGTGTGTGTGTGTGTGTGTGTGTGTGTGTGTGTGTCCCTGTCCTGTACAGGATTGACTGGTGTACAGTCTGAATTTAGGTCAGACACAAATAAGAACATTACCAAACATTCAAAGTTTAAAGGCTACCATTCAGTGAACCTGATGTGGTTTTGAGTGTATGATTCCGGCTTATCAGCAGGAATTGTTTTTGGTCACCCTTCACTGTTGCCTGAGGGATAATAAATAGTGCAATGCTTGGTGGATGTGAGATCGCGTACTTTGAATCATTTCTGAGGAAGCAGATAAACATCTGTTTACATTTGGACTTTTTATGGAGTTTTTATTTTCCAATGGCATTGGATTTGTTACTTTTGTTTTGAAAAGGGCCCAAAACTAGTTTACTGGGTACTTGGAAATTGGTGGCAGATGGTTTTGCTCCTGAGAGTGCAAGTCAATGAGTCCAAAAAGCATCAGTGGCATGAATGCGGATTTGTAGTTATCAAATCATCTAAGAACTAGTTGTGGTTAACCGTGCAGTGTTTCACTCTTTGCAATCTATACTGGCTGTCCTGAACATCACTTACTGGACAAGACAACTTCACCTTCACCCTGCAGCAACAAGCAGTGTGGTCATAAAGAGAGGGTACATTTCATTTCAGATAGCTTATCTCAGGAACTTAAATATATTAGAAGAATCCTAGAGTGGCTGGAGGCTTCTGCCAGGAATCTTCACAGTGCAATGCAGCATAGTCGTAGTAGAAGTCTTGAACAGATAGTTGTGGGTGTCATCAGCATAGCAGTTGAGTGACAATAAATGAAAGGTTTATATAAGAGCAGTTGTGTTTGATGTGTATTTACTTGAAGAATTACTGTTTTTAGTGAGTTTACACAGCATGCATCAATTATTGTAATTGTTACTTTGATCCTGATTAATAATTTTCTATAATTTCTTTTTATTGCATCGTTGGTATGACTAATAACATATAGGGTATTCAAGGAGCACTGAATGAAGGCACGTACCAATCACATTTCATGGCAGCACCAGACACCACTACAAGCAGAGTCAGATTTTTTGAGGATGACATTTTCCTAAAAACGGCCGTCATCTCCTATTTGAAGGTTTCCAATTTATATTCATGATAATTGGTTGAAAAAGCCATTCGAGTGGTGATCCTCCTGAAATCCAACTATCGTTTGATTAAATGCAAAGAAAGAGTTGGTTGTGCTCATCAATAAATCCAAATTGATTAGCATGCTGGTCATGAAATGTCTGGATGACGATGTTGGTGATGATGATGATGATGATGAAGTATTGAATCCTCTATAGATGTTATTTCAGGTGGAGGCCTACTTTCAGTTATCTGAGGTCCACATGACAGTTGGCTTTTTGTAAGGAGGCCAAAATTTGAAATGGTACAGTGATGATTCCAGATAGGAGACAGCTTCACATCACACTGTCCTATCAGTAATTCACGAATCATTAAAGTTGGATGGCTGTGAGTGTGCATGCAGTCGCAGTAGCGAGGCCTTCACACTAAACCTTCGACAAGATGTTATAGAGGTCAAACGCTAATTTAGGGGTATGGAAAAGTAATTCCAACACATTTGTGTGAGATGAATTTGTGGTTCCTTGATGATGACAATCAAATAGTGGGGAACAAAATCAGATTGATTGTGTATGTTTAGTGTTAGTTTATCTTATTATGATGATTGTTGGTCAGAGGCGGGGAATCAAGTGGCCAATTTGTTGACTTCACTCGACTTGAGGTAATCATAAAAGTCTAGCAACTCCACTTTTACTTTAACACCACTGACCCGTGACTTTACTGGATTTTAGTGTTCTAACTTAAAATACTTGGTTCTCCCCCAATGCCCAAAGTGTTAAAAATGTTGTTTCCAAAAAAGGTGAAAAAAAAATGCCTTGTAAATTATGTATTACTCACTCAGACTCTTTTGGCTCTAATTTTGAAATGGCAAAAGTGTTTTAGGATTTGTTTACGACACAAAAAAGTTTTAGACTTGTGACTTGCAGTGAGTTGCGGCTTCTGCATGGAGCTGGGTGGTGGAGCATTGCTGCAGTAAGTTTACATTATGGGGTGTCTTCATGGAGCTGGGTGGTGGAGCATTGCTGCAGTAAGTTTACATTATGGGGTGTCTTCATGAAGCTGGGTGATGGAGCATTGCTGCAGAAAGTTTACTTGTTGCGGCTCCTGCATTGAGCTGGGTGGTGGAGCATGGTAGCAGCAACTTTAAATTATGGGGTGTCTTCATGGAGGTGGGTGGGGGGGTATTGTTGCAGAAAGTTTACATTATGGGGTGTCTTCATGGAGCTGAGTGCTGGATCGTTGTTGCAGAAAGTTTACATTATGGGTGTCTTCATGGAGGTGGGGGGTATTGTTGCAGTAAGTTTACATGACGGGGTGCCTGCGTGGAGCTGCGTGCCGGGGTGTCGGGTGTTGGGGAGGGGAGGGCCCTCCACTGCTGCGACGTCACTCATCAGACTGCTGGCTGACGGAGCTCCAGCATTCAGGCTCATTCTCACCAGCAGCAGCAGCAGCGGTGGCGAGCAGGAGAGGAACATTTGATCCGTTTCTTTATTTTCTCCCGGGGCTTCTTCGCCGGGGCAAGGGGGGACAAAAGACGGACAACTGCATGAATCAGAGGCGCCAGCTCCTCTTCATCTCGACTGCTAGCTTGATGCTCAGTTCAGCTCGCTAGCCTTTGTGGCAGGGCTGTCCATGCATCCAGGGAGCCCCTAAGCAACCCCGGGCTGGGAAAAGCCTCGGCTTTTTGCCTTGACAGTTTGCAAAAAATATCCTGTGAGCGGTGGACAGCAGAAGTCTTGTCAGCCTCATTGCGCGCGCAGAAAGCGGATTTCTAGTGAGGAGCAGCATCACCACGGTTCCACATTATCATCGCCTGTCTGCAACCTCCAGCTTGACAGGACCAAGAGGCGATTGATGACTAATATTTCTTTAAAATAGACTACAATGTTGCGCACCACGGCCAACATATTGGCAGCAGGATTGCTTGTCTTGGGGATGTTGCACAGTTCGGAAGTAATCGAACCATCAAGGGCTATAGATGGTAAGCAGAGTCTTGTGGGAAATGCTTTTAAAAACAATAGTGTGCATGCTCGTTATCACCAGCTTTGTTGTGCTTTGTGTCCGCATCATGCAAAAAAAAAAAGTATAATGTACCCTGAACTGCTCGATGAAGTAAAGCAACGTGGAGGAGATGAGATGAGACGATTAAAGCGATCTTTTGTTTTTCTCAGTGCCACATGTGAATATTGCAATGTCACAGCACATATTCCCCTGGCTGCCCTCCGCAAGATAGGACAAATTCACACTGACGTTCAGTCATGAAACTGTGACACAGGCCCCAGTACCTGCTTAAACCACTTGTTTTCGGTGAGGTACATCATGTAAAAAAAACATGGAAGAAGATACATTCGTTTTAATAGATTTAATGACAAAGAGGCAAGTCAATAATTGGTGGCATGTCTTAAAAATGTCTTCTTTTCAGCCTTTTGTTTTCCTGTGAATCATACATCTGCCTACAGTCAGTTCACGTTCAACAGTTTCCAGTGAGTGACGTGTTGATAGAGGACACTTCTGCTATTTCTGACTAATAGCCATATTGTGGAGGCACATAGTGAGCAGTTCAATAACTGGCTCCCTCCCACTGACCTTGTGAACACACACCTTCGCAGACTGGAACAACTTCTGGAAACTATTAAAGCTCACAGTCCAACTCACGCACACGTTCTGTTTGGTAAGAGCCTTTCTTACCAAACAGAAAGGGCGTTATCAGAGACGAGTGAGTGCAAACAGATTTGTTAAATTCTTTGCAGGTGAAAAGTGAATTTATTTTGGCGAAGATATAATGCCTCTCATTCATAGTGGGAATGTCTGACCTGTGAATTGATACCAAGCTGATCTCTCCCTGACTTCTGCTGTGAAAAAAAAAAGTATCCATAATGAGCCCCAGTCGCTGCGAAGTGACTTAGCGTTCTAAATTTGACATTTCATTACATTCTGTAGGACTTTAACAGCGTGACTGATTTAAACCACACGCCTGTAGGCCTATTTTGTGAGATTCATCGTCATGCCATAAATGCTTCGCCTGTGCTTTCAGTGCTGTGAGGGAGTAAAATCCAAATAAATTACCACCTTGAAGATCGACTTGAATAGCCTGCAATCTCCTGGAGTTTCTACCTCCTCCGTCTACAGCAACAGTTGAGAAATCCTACCTCAAAGCAGTTTCTGCTTCAACGCACAGTTATTGTTTTAGTGACATTTCCCTTCCCTTGATTTGATGAGTCAGCTCGGTGTAGTACACCAGAGGAGATCGGCAAACCTTTGCTTTGCCTGAAAGCCCACTGTGATGCAGAGGCTCTGAGCCTGAGAGACACTGGCGTGGAAATCTACTAGATTTGTTTTACAGTTGACGTTCATTTGTCAAACAGTTAAAGTGAATGTGAGATTGGAAATGTTACTTGTATTTGTAACATTCAAAATTTGCATCGTTGCCTCTTCTCAATTATTCCCGAATTATTACGTCTCAGTAAAATCGCACTACGTACCTAATGGTGCTCCTTAGCCACTAGCAGGAGTGCAGTGGGAGCGATACAGCATGCTACCACCTTCCAAACAAACTTCCATTGCCTTTTTTTCACCCACTGGATTGTTTGATTTTTAAAGCAGCTTGGCGCCTGCACGCTACCTAAAATGTTTTTTTTTAACGTCTCGCTAAGAACTATTTTTACATTTTTCTGGACCTCTGAAGATTTCCTCTCACTGTCTTAGTGCTGTGACCAGAGCAAAGGCCCTGGGCCACCATCAAACCCTTGCTTTAATTGGGTCTAAACTGCTCTTTGTTTCCCAGAGGAGACCTCCGTGAACAGTCTCAAATTGTTCCGAAAGCGCTGCTAATTGGGGGCTTAGTGGAAAAGGCCCTAATGAAAGAATTCAAATTGTTTCACTGTATGAAAGTAATGTCATTGCGAAACACCCTCCACAGGAAGTAAAAAGTTTGTTTCAATTCAATTTTCATTCCAATATTCGTGTCTTTATTTAAGCAGGCCTTCTCTGAATTGCATGTTTCCTTATTCAGGCCTTTCCCCCTCATTTAAATCTTCTTCCCTTGCGTGACATTTGCAATAAGAAATGTGGCACCCTCACTCAGCGTCCAGTGATTCTCTTCCCCTGACACGTTCCCCCTGTGGGGTCCCTGCTGTAACATTTGGTTCCTGGACCAGCATTTGGTTGTTGGTGGGGTGATACTGCCATCACTGTGACGTCCACGTGGCCAAAAGGTTCCTGATTTACTGTTTACTGACGACTCAGGCCAATATGGAAAGCAGTACATCTGTTAGATCATCGCCGGGAGCCCTGCGAAAGTGCCTGTGGAAAAGCAGTTTATTTAAATAACAGACGGAGTGTACATTTAAACGCTAGTACAAATAGGTTTTTAAAATCGGTGCGTAACTAAATAAATATCTTATGTGTCACATTGAAAACAAGCCGCCACTGTAGTTGAGCAGAACATAATCCAGTAGTTTGGTCAGTGGATCTTTCTGAGGAAAAGCAACTCCAGCAACTGCCACGAAGCTCAACATTTAACAGTACTGTTGCTTCCATCTTGTGTGTGTGTGTCACTGTGGTAAAATGCTCCCTCACTTAAAATACTTACAATGAAATACATCACCTCCAAGAGAAGAGTCTCCAGGAGGTCACTTCTCCCGACAAATAAATGGTTACGATGTATAATCCGTCTAAAACTGTGAATTGTTTTTGCATGGATTGGATTAGTCCAGGATTTATGCCATGCTATGTTAAGCTATTTGACTGTTGGCACCGGCTTCATACCTACAGGACAAATATGAAGCTGGTATCAGTCTTTTTGTCTGAATCTCTGCATTACTTCCAAAAACTGCTCCTTTATAGAGGGCAGTAAGATGCTCGCGACTCCTTCTGATCATCTCCTATCATTAATAAAACCTACCTTTCAAGGTAGATTACTTTTTATAAATTACATCGAAACACTGATGAAGTCTCTTAAATGCTGATTGGAGCTGACGTACATTGAGTCCATGTGGACAAGCTTGTCAGAACAGACCTGTGACCCACTTTAGTGGTGACCCACTGATACACTGAGATACACTATCTAGACAGATCTATTTCTGGGCCGGAGATGGAATAATATGGGCCAGAAACCTGCTGGGGGTTATCATAAACACACAACTGTAGATACACAATAGCTCAGCTAGTAACCACGTTTACACCAAAGCTACAGCTCTGCAATCACAGAATATCCAAACTTTTATTTTGAAATATTATTTAACTCGATTATTGTTTGACTTTAGAAACATCCCACTTGCTTGATTGTCGGTGTTGCTAGAAACCAAAAGTGTTTAACAGCAGCTGATTAGGTTTTATCTTACCTTTGTTTCATTTGGGCCCATAATGAGAGCATCATTGGGAAATAGATTGCGACCCAATTACCGCTTTAACTCACTTTTTTTTCATAATCATTGAAGAGAAAATCTGATTAACAAAAGATTTGGTGATATAAATAAATAATGTCACGCATGAAGGCAGACATCTGCCAAAATGTATTATTAGCTCAGACCAAATGCTATGAAGTAAAGCTGGTTTGGGGTAGAAAGTCCTCTCAGTCATATTCAGTAGTTAATATCAGTGTGAGAGTCTGACATCCTTTCTTCACTTGCTTTTCCCATATGGGATATATGAACTGAAAGATGTTAATAAGTGAGCAGGATTTATGGACAGTGTTAAATCGATCCCTTCTATTATTCACATTACAAAGTGTCAATTTGGCAGTTAAATGCAGCGATTCAGCTTCCTCACTGTAAACGCTGACAATTGTCTGATGAGAAATGACTAACAACTGAAGGTATCCCATTAACGCTACATGTAATACCGGCATTCACTTTGAAAAAATGCAGCTCTGAGCTGCTCAAGTTAAGATTTGATAACCTCACAGTAGCTATAATGCCAAAAATTACATGGAAAATGTGTAAAACGATCAGTCAGAAGAGAAAGTTAGAATCTTTCTAATGTCGGCGGCTGTGCGGACTGAATGTTCTGCTCCGCCTCCCTCAGCACAGTCGATGACAGCGAGTCTCTCCCTGTCAAGTCACGAGGATTTGTCCAGAAAGATTGGTCATTGTTGTTGGAGGTGCTGCGGCTGCTTTTACAGTAAGCCTCTTCCCCTCGAGAGCGGCTAGTGTTTCTGTAATCCTGCTGACAGACAGGCGCCCGGAAACCGCCACCACATCCAATGTTACAAAATATTCGCTATGTTAAACGGACCTGCGCCAAAAATTAAATGGATTTTTTTTCAGACAGATGGACCAACGCTGGCAAAAACATGACCTTGTTGGCAGATGAAATACTCTAAGTGTACTCTAAGTACACAACTCAACATAACATATTGTTTGCCGACATTTTAATGCGAATAGGTTACATACCCTTAACTTTCTAAGTGCAAAGTCAGTCATCAGCTGAACTTTGAACTGTCAGAAACACTTTAGCATCCATACACATTCCTTGATATATTGTGCACACTTCACTTCTACAGTAGCAGCCAGTGCTATCAGTAGATATTATCCTCCCTTGGTGATTCAAGAGATAAAGTGGCATCTGCATGTGTAAGTTTGTGAGGAAGAGAGAGATAAAAACTGACTCTGTCACAGGAGGCGTCACCCTTTTACAAATACCAGGCATCTGTTCTGGATGTGGAAGACTGGGGCAGTGTTGCTTTCACTCTTTAACGGAGACGCTTGAAAGGTTGTTGGTTTGTCTTTTACCACATCCAACACAGAGAGCTCAGGATGATGCAGGACAGACAACTCTCCCTTCACCCTCCCTTTCATGCTGAAGCCGTGCGGTGTCAGGGTCAGGTCGGGTGACTCGTGTTGACTTGTGTCACACTAACAGCAGAGACGTGCCTTTAGCTTTCTCCTCTCTATCAAAGGGCTGCTTGTGTTGACCCTCAACATATGACAAAGATTTGGCAGGTTGATTGTTTATGAAATACACAACAATGGCAACAATGCACGGTGCAGCTGTATGAGATCAAACTCTTAATGAGTATTTCTATTCATTTATTCCGTCCATTCATGTACTAGACCTCAACAATCTCCAACAATCTTACAGTTAAATTCCTTCCCCCGATATATATATATATATATAACAGACTTTTAGACTTCTAGAGAATGTTTCCGTATCGTTTCCTCATCCAGATGAAATAGCTTCTATTTTAAGCACCAGCACCAGCCACTCATTCACCTGCGTTCAAGTATCTCCTGCAACATTTTTTCACTTGTGTGACTGAGTATTGTAGATTACTTGAGTGGTCATTAAAAAAAAAAATGGCACCAAACAAACAGATCTTTTTCTCATCCCAGCTTCCTGAATCCAGCTGCAACAAGTCTACATCCTAGTATAAGTCCTCAAAGCTCTTGGTGATCTTAGCATGGGCATTCTGTTGTCAGCCCTGCAAGCATTAAGGTCACTTTTCATGCAAGGACGCTACACTGATTTAGATTTATACCCAAACTTCTAATCCTAAACTCGCACTATCCGGCTGTAACCTTAACATAAGCCTAATTGTAACAGTAATCCTTCAGAAGGGCGTAGACCCTTCACTGTGTCAGAAATCTCCTCGCATGGTGATACCCGCAATCTGTATTCTGCCTGAGGAAGAACACAGCAACGGTGGGAGATGTTCCCTCATGAATATAATTCTGGATATGATGCACCATTTCCATTTACTCCATGGAGGATTTTTCCCACACCAGCGATGCATGTGTGTAGGCAGCCTGATTATGTGCATTGTGAACATCTGCCAGGAGTATTTTCTCTAGTGTTACTAGCTTACATGAACCTACAACTGAATTAAATATAGTCTTAAAATCCCTGAAAATATCGCTTGTGGTTTGTAGATGATTTGAATATGGTGGATGTGCGTGTCGCTGTCTGTGTTGTCAATCAACTCTTCACAATCACTGACATGCCTCATCATATAAAATATATTTCTGTGTAACATCATGTGATCAGGATATCCTCTTGAAGTTTATTTGTCTTATCACACAGATCACATGAGCACTTCCTCCCTCACCGTGGCTGTAGGTGTTGCACAGGTTGTTTCTGCACATGCACAGCCAATGTGAGAGAACGTTCTAGAGAATCGCGGCTCGCTCCATCGAGCTCATGCGTCACACTGGGACGTGAAACTTGTACTGGTCTTATGAAAAGGCACTAAAGAATTTCATATAATCTTCTTTAATATGTTTCCCTCAGCAGCATACTAAGTAGGCTTAATTGTCATTCTTCTCCCTCAGTAGCTGCGTACAGCGTGTGCTCTGGTGGCGGTGTGGCGGAGGGATTTGTCTAAACTGAGTTGATAATGGAGGATCACACCTTGGGGTTTTCTGTGTTGTCCCTCTCTCTGCTGCTGAATTTGATTTAATCCCGACGTGGAAGTGAAGGAGGTCGTAGCCTCCTCCCTCTGAGTTTGAGTCTAATACAAATAGCAGTCATGGTTGATTACCACTCCGGGGTTAAGACATGGCGAAATCTCAGCCAGACATCCAAGAAGCTCATAATGAAGTTCACATTTGATTGCACGACTTCGTTAATAGGTTCTACCTCTCAGTACCACGAACGCTCGCCCGGATTGACTTAATTTGTGCACAGCGCTGACCCGTAAAAATTCAAACAGTCGCACGCAGGACCGTGCTGTCCAATGCTGTCCCATGTCCCTGGAGCAACTATCACCAGACGTGAGCATATCGAGATACTAATTCTCCTCAGCTCCAAGTGCTTGTATAAGTTACACAAAGAAACACAAACCATCAAACCAAAAACATGATTGCATCACACATTCCTACAGAAATGTGACCAGTTTAAGGTGAATACGTGCAGATAGAAACGCCCCCGGCATTTACGGTCACACGTTTCCAATTATTTACATAATTATGTAATTAGATAAAAAATACGCTTCGCTATCTATTCTCTATATTAATGCATGACTAAATTCCCTTGACCACTTGCCGTCTTCCTGCCTAGACTTCCTCAGCTCACAGGCACAGCCTGGACCTCTTTCTAAATTTCTTTTTTTTTAACATGACAGATTGGAAAACTTTCTTCCCCCCTTCTTCTACGCACTCTCCTTCATTACAAAATCCTGAATCATTCTTGCCTGGGTTTTGGATGAGGAAGAAGAAAAGGTAGTACGCCTTAGCCGTTCAAGCCAATCTGGAGAACCCCCCCCAGGTCAGCCCAGAGGTCACCAATGTAAATCCTCCCCCAGTGTCATCTCAACTCTGTCTCAGTATATTGAAGCCTGTCTTCTATTATGACTTTGTCAAAATCGGCTTCAACCTCAAGTTTGATTACAAGCAATTAAATCTGTTTATCTTTCGCTCATACAAACCTTCCTTTCAACAATATTTGAGAACTTATCAAACAGCAAAGATTATTTGGAGTATATTTTCTCCTTGAAAAACTGTTGAAGTGTTTTAGTAGGGCAAGTACACACTATCATCAGTAGACTAAACTAAATGTCTTTTCCCAGGAGACAGTCTCTGTAAACATTTTGATTAACTTCACTATGCAATTACTTCAGCCAGCACACCCACCTGGTGGTTTAGCGTGCACTTCCAGCTTTATTTTTCTCAATAGTTTTGGATGAGTCACTCCCAGTTCTCTAGAAAGGATCTTCTCCTCAGATCAGATGAAACCTCCGGATGTTTATTCTGTCTCTGTGGAGTAAAAGGAAGCAGCTACTGTGTCTTTTACACATTCATAAATGTATTTTCTTGACTTAAGGACTTCCTGCTTTGTTTTTCAACCACAGTCATGCTGACGTGTGCAATGTGTGTCTGTGAGTTCACCGAAGTCAAACACAACTTTTTGATTTCACATTATGACTCGCAGAACAGACTTAAGGTTCGTCTCTAAGGTTCACGTACTACAGTAATCTGGGGGAAGAACAGGGTTTGCAGGTTTCCTGATATTTCCAGTATTCGGGACTCTTCTGTGTCCACTTGGAGGTCAAAGCACAGCGACCCTGAAGCTGGCACAGATGGCCTCTCTCTGGGGCACTCAAATTGTGACTGTGACATTGACCGAAGTTCTCCTGTTATAATACCTTACACAGCTGACTTAACTGGATCTGCACCCCTGTTGACAAGTACTTTAAGTCCTTTACCTCAACTGCTGTTGAGTTGTGTTTGATGAGGCGGTAGTCTCAGTGTCTGCTGGGGCTTTGTAGTGCCCCAGTTGATCTCAGAGGGCAGGCCTCCAACTTATTTATAGCTCTGCTGTGGGTGTCAGAGGAAATGGGGCTGTGGCTGGGGGAGAGGTTGGTGTTTGTCTTAGGAGAGGACGCAGTCTCCAAACCAGACTGAGCTCATCTTGGGGGAATCGCAGACAGCGGCAGGGATTTGTTGTACAGCCCAAATGGAGATGACCCAAAGCATTTTCACTCTGCCTCCTCTTTGGTAAACACACAGGCAGCTCATTGATAGCATGTGTGACATTCCTCCATCCCATCTCAGTATCCCAGCCCAGGCTGCTCTCAGATCTTCTCGCCTGTCCCCAGCAGTGAGCCCCCCCCCCCCCCCCCCCCGACTTGTGGTCCACCCAACTTCTCCATTTGCTGTCTTAGCCACAGTTCATCCGGTTTCTTCTCTTCTGTCATCCTGTGTCATATTCATCTGTTTAATTCCCCGCCTTACTTCATCCTCTTCCTCCCTTGTATCATTTCCTCCTCAAATACAAGACAGACGTATTATGACACCAGATCACAAAACTTAAAAACAGACCCCTGAGGAAAAAGTTCTATTTAAATGGAATTCTCACCGCCTTTCTTTAAACTGGGATATTTTTAAAGCACATTTCTTTCGCAGCTGGCGAATTCCAAGCTAGCAAACATCTGTCTAAATCATGTTGCACTTTTAAGAATTCAGACGTAAGTGATGTGCAGCCGAGATGCAGGGAAACATGGGACGAGCCATTGACTCAACCGGGACGTCACTGAAGAGTCACAGGCTGTGAAACCTCCAGAAATTTGGATTATTGAACAACACAAGTGACATATTACACCTTGTCTCACCTTCCTGCTGGAACCATCACAGCTAGCTAAGCTAAGCTAAGCCTCACCCATACTGTTGCCTGCCTCCACCTTCACCTAGCTAACTTGCTGACCTACTTCCTCCGCTCCGTGATACGTTTCTGTCAGGAGCATCGCGCCGCTGGAGTCGGAGGCTGGCGTTCACTCCTCCCACAGCCATTACTGGAAGCAGCGCCTGCCGAGTTCAAGCATGTCATCTAAATAAACCAGAGACAATAGACAGAAGCACCGCCGCCAGCTGACTGCTTGTGGCTGGTGTTGATACTTCAAAACAAACAAACAAACAAAGAAACAAACATACACCTAAAAAGATAGATGAAGAGCAAAGAGGAAACGTTTCAACATAAGCCTGGTTGCATTTCATGAATAATACAGAGCCGAGTCACTCCGGGGAGAGAAATATGCTGCTCGACACATTCAGGTGGAGTGTGTGGACGCGTGCAGCAATATCAGGCTGAATTTATAGTATTTTGGTTGAGCTGCACGTCCAGACCCACTTCACCGCCGCTGGAGTTGGAGGCTAGCTGTAAATGTAAATACTGTCATCCTGTTTATCCTGCCTCATCCCATCATCCACCCAATTCTCTCCCGTTCTTCATCCTGTCCAGAGGTTACACCACCGTCTCTTATCAGTGTTTTGTATTCTGACCGTACCAAACCAGAAAGAAATGGAAATGGAAACCTCGCTGTGTTTACAGGAGACATGACCCCTGAGGATACCAAAACAAAACACCGCACTCCCTGCGTGGGGTTAAATATTCAGACCTTGGATTATCCTCAAGGGAATTTCATTTTGAGATTTTTTGCTTTAACACATAGATTGTTTTAGAAGAAAGCAGCAGCTAAAGAAGAGAAACTTCATCACACTTGTTTCTGTGAGCCTGTGCGGATCTCTCCGGAATGAACAGCCTTAGCATGTGGCTAGCATTTAGCATCGAGCGCTAATTAAGGGTCTAAGGGTTTTTTATTCTGTAATTACCATCATATTTTTGTATTCTTTATTCTAGTGCTTTGATGATGAAGTTTAAACGTACAGTGGCGTTGGGCTTTCAAAACATTTTGTACAGGCATATAAACATATGCCTTAATTATCCCTGACAAAGTGTTAAGTAGGGCAAGTTCCCACTCAGCTGTTAGTTGTTGTATCAAACTCAGCAGAAGTCTCTCGGGTTGGCTCAGCTTTTCTACTGTTTTTGCTGGTCCAAGAGAACTTAAATCAGTGTGGGTTTGATTACATCCCTCTTGACTATGGCTGGAGTGAGCAGTTTCCCCTCTTTCTCCAAGGTTGGATTAGTTGGGAAATGGATGATGGGGAGAAATTTACTGAACAAGATGTTATTTGACATCCTGCTACTGGCCTAGAAACATTGACCTGGATATTTAGGTGCAGCAAAGTAAGTTTATGCAAAGCCTTTCTAAGCCTACATGAATGTGAAGTTCGCTTTTTATGTAACCATTTGTTATTCCTTCCATCAACTGTCCACAATCTAATTAGAACCAGAGAGAGCCACTATTGACCGAACACAACACACCCGGCCTGCTAATGAGACCTCAGGAATAAAGATCACAGGCACAAAAGAAGTCGTTTTTTTTCGGCAATCTTTTAATTAATTCACTTTTTGAATTGTCTCTTTTCAGCTCCAAAGACCTGCAGCCCAAAGCAGTTTGTGTGTAAAGATGGGGTGACGTGCATCTCAAAGGGCTGGCGGTGTGATCGTGAGAAGGACTGCCCGGACGGCTCAGACGAGGAGCCGGATGTTTGTAAGTGTTTAAACAGTCTAATAAATGGTAAACAGTCTCTGTACATCACCTTCTTGTTTGTTTACCCGGTTTTCATTCTGCTGCGTCTGACTGGCACGGCCGAATGAACTTTTTTTTTTACCATTCAGTGAAGATAATTACCGTTTCCCTGGTAACAGAGGGTTTCACTTATACCTGGAAAAATCATTCCTGGAACAATCATTCCCAATGGAAACAATGTTCAGTATCCAGACAATCGGATGTACGTTAGATACCGCTTGGGAACGGGAGATATTTCTAGTCCACTCAGCTTTGGTTCAGCCATGAGCCGGAGAGCTAACGTTATGCTAGCAAATCCTAAGTCAACAATAGCGGAGTTGAATCTCAGATGAGATGGTGACTGATAAAAGATTCAATCAGAGGGGCAGTGTACTTCCCGAAGCTCAAGTGTCACAGTCAACATCCTTTGGCGTTCAGAGGATGAGGCACTGATGAATTCAGATCGATGAACAGACTGTTTCAATGGAACCACTCAGCATGTGTCCACATATCAGGAATTAAGGGACATAATGCAGCCAATCAGAATGTTGGAATCCTGTTCAACAGGTGCGGTCTCCAAGTTATTCAAGCGTTTGATCCCTCCAAACACTTTCTAAAAGCAGTTCAGCTAACAGACTTTGATGGATAGCCAATTCGATTTATTTTGGCCTGGCCGGAGGAAACAATGGGAGGTTTTATCAGCTAGTGACAGAGGTCATTCTGTCCTTTAAGAAGTCCGGTCATGCCCAATTAGGAGATTTACAAAGTTTGTCTTTCTCAGATTGATGTGATTTGTTTTGCATTCAATGCCAAATTCGGATAATGAGACATTTACAAACTGAACGTATTAAAAAAAGGGCAGCCATGGTTTCAAAATCGAGAGTTGAAATAGTTTGAGGCTGAATCCCCGAGGAGGGAATGAAAGCCACAGTGTCTTTTTGGTCAGCTTCCCCGACTGAAATGCCTGTAGTTTTCTAAGAGGACACAGGGTTGGGAGTTGGTTGGGGGTCACTGTGTGCGTGTATTTATGTATGTCCTTGTTTATTGGGGCCTGGCAGAGAGTGAGCGGGAGATAGAGAGGCCAGGGTAGCTGCAGTCTAGACGCGAAGACTCTAAGAGAGTAGGTCTGGAAGTCATTAGAGACTCGCCCATAGCAATGGAGAAACCTGCTGTTTTTCACAACCTGCTCTTTCCCCCTTCTCATCTGTGGGCCAGCCTCCTTCCATGTCTATATCTGGGACAGAAACAACAGTGACTGTATCTCATTTTACTCGTCTTTTAGCATGTGCCAGACCCTCTCAAAAACAACACTTCACTGAAGAGACTTGACTCTTCACCTTATCATAGTGGAAACACAAGCTGTGTGTCAGAGAGACAAAAGCCTTATCTTCACTTGTTCCTAATTTACGTGTCTTTAAGGTCAGTCAGTGAGATTGTTACCGACGAAGGTTTCCAACTACCTTTTATCTGCTGATTTCGAATGAGGAAGTACAGAACGCTGAATTGTCTGTCATAGAGTTTTTATTGGGTCTGTGCGCTACCGTTGGACACGTCTCCCTAAACCTTTATTAGCTGTCCCTCCTGTCTTTGTGTATCTTCTCTTTGCTCTCCATCAGGTACAGGGTGAATTCAAACACTATTACATGGAGTTGTGTGTATACGTGATGCAGCTTAACTGGAAAACTCTTCTGCCTGACCGAAAAAAGCAACTGTCAACAATTCTGAGCTCCAGATTGAAATATTGTGTTGTCTAATGAACACATTTTCGAGCCCCGGATGTATAGACAAACCACATATAAAGTATTTGCAGTTGTATTGTTGTGGTAAATGTGCTCTCTGTATTGGTGCTGTTGCAGATGCTTATGGTTGAAAGATGCATGAGAAAGGTTTATTGATTCACTCATGTGGACGGAGCTTCACAGTGGCCTTTGTTGGGGTGTTGGCTATTGCCAGTGAAGCCACTGTCCAGTGCAGCTGCTTTCCCCTGCTGTGTTACTCCCACAATGCTGTTCTTTGTACCCCGGGGTGCTGGGTCAGACTGGCATAGAGGGATACTGACAGAGTAAAACAAAAACAAAATGGTTGTCGGGGCATATGACCTTTATATAGATGTTTGATCTGCATTCCTTATCAATGAACAATAATAAGCCACGTAATGAAGACAAATGTAAATGTAAGTCTGTTCCAAAGTCTTCCGGTTGTGTGTAAACCCTTCTAGTGCTGCCAACTCCTCAGGCTATAGACTTTATTAGTGAGGGTACCTCGGACGACACAGGAAGTGTGTTGCTGAAATGACGTCCCCTGCCCCTGGCCTGTAATAAGGACAGTTTTACGGACAGTTCCCACCTAAGCTGCAATTAGCCTTTTAGGAGATGAGGCACTTTTGGAACTGCCTCTTTCAGAGTGGAAAGCCTCATTTTCCATGATTTAATGTGTCTCACTAACTGTAATCAAAGGGAATGAGAGACTCATCTACCAGACAGGTGACGCAAGCCGGTGGTTATAATGTTCAGATATTGAAGGGGAAGTGAGCTGTTTGATCACGCCGCCGACTCCTAAATGTAGCCATCACCGAGGCCAGATAGCTATCAACATGTCAATGAAAACAACCTTTGCTCAACATGAAAGAATCTGTCGCCTTCCAGCACCTTGTTTTGACAAGAACCTGCTGCAGGTGTGAGTGGAAGAGGATATCAGCCCCGGTTCTCCCTGCTCCTCTAGATACTCACACACATTTATACAATCAAAACACGACACACCAACAGACGAAGCGGCATGACTCTGAACTTTACATCACCTGATCCCTCATGTGGTGATGAATGAAATGAGAGTGCTTGTTGCACAAAACTGATAGAATCAGTGTGTCTGAGGTTTGAAACGTATCATTTGAAATTTGTGTTCATTGTAAATTATAAACTTTGGACTGATTAGTTATGATTGTGTGTAATGAAATTAGAAAATTCCCAGTTTGGGGTTTGACTACTTAAACATTCTCAGTGAGATCTTATAACACAGTGTATTTAACGGCATCGCGAGCCGGACGTGATGCAGATGAAGCTGGTCACTTGAGTGGGCGAAGCTGCCTCCCTGAAAGCAGGAGATCCGGGACTCTGGTCACCGAAGAAAAGCATGTCAGGGGAGACAGTCCTGTAATCTCAGCAGGGTTCTCAACAGAACGGGGTGGGGTCCACCAGAGGGTAACCCTTGGGACAAGAGGACACGTGGATTATAATGCAGTAGACTGGAGAAGATGAATAAAACCATCATGATCATTGGAGTGATGGAGGCCCACATCTTGAAGCTTGACGAACTTCTGGTTTATTCTCCCTCTTTTTGTATGTGAACCATGTTGTGTCTTATTAGAAACAGTGATACATAAATACATCCTCCAGGCAAGAGTACTCTACTGAACATACGTTTGCACTGGTTTGTTTAACTCTCTGATGATGATGATTAATCTCATCCTCCTTCCCTTGGGCTCTTCCTGTCACTTCCAAGGCTGTTTTATATTAATAATTACTCACCCACACGATTTGAACATCCTGAACCTGCTAGCAGCTTCAGCTATGTTCTAATATTTGGGACATAATGTCTATTCCACAGCCTGATAACAGTCAAACCGGGTGAGTCAGCTGTCATTTGAAATCTAATTCCAACATATTCAATGAGCATATTTAATCCCCGATGATTAAAGGTGGTCTCTCGCTTTCTGGGAAAGAATTCTAAGCCAAAACAGACTTTCAGATACTGAATTCGGAGGCATCACTCGGGCTCCTCTCTCCTCTTTACAAGAAGAAACTGGTCAATACAGGTAATCCACAGTCCATTGTGAGGAAATAAGAGGCGAATAAATCAAATAAGTCTGTACAATAGCAGCTCTGAGAGAGTGAGAGACAGCATGTGTGTCCTTCTGTTTACCTGCATGTAAAAGAAGAGTTTTATTTGGAGTAACCCTTTAGTGCAACAGCTTAAGAAAGCAGGTGTATGTGGGGGTATGTCACTGAAATATCACCACTCATTTCCTTTATGCATTTGTTTGCTTTTCATCTCCCACTGCCAAAATACGAATATAGGCTCAACATATTTATTTTGGGAGGGTATCTTGTGACATTTTCCTGTATGAATCTTGCATTTTACTTAGTTGATAGAACTGTTTGCTTAGTGGTTTCTCTGCCCCGAGGAGAAGTGGAGCTGCTGTGTTTGCAGAGGATTTAGTTTGTTGTGCTTTTGAGAGCTGGATGTGGCCTTCCTGCTTTGCTTGTCACCCTGCCAGCCATCCTAGAAGCCCCCCCATGATGGAATGAAAATGTGGTGTTGATATTTTTGAAGGAGAGGGTTGAGCTGGGAGCCAGAGACCAAAGATCCAACCTTCCAAGGGTGCTGTGCATAGAGGCCACACAATCTGCCAAAAGGGTTCATCTAAATTTGAATGAAAACAGTTATAGTGAGACACGATTACCTGGAAAAAGAAATGCTGGAAATAAAGCCACTGTAGTATTTGTGAGAGCCCTACGGGGGGGTTTGGGGTGGCAGGATAATGTCTTCTTTTTCACCTAGAGAGTGTCGTGTTTCTAGGAGAGTTGCCAGAAACGCTGGGGTGCCGGCGTTCGTACCGTCCAACCTCAGCTTCCAGCTGTTCCTTTGCCTGCTCTTTCCTTAAGTCTGTTTTATTTAGTTATTCAGCACAATTTTACAAAAATTGTTCTAGGGCCTTTTTAACTCTGTACAGTAGAAAGTAACATTCACCAGCCTACCGACCCTAAAAAAAAAAGAGGAGAGAGTTGTCTTCAGCTGTAGATGTCATGTGTATAGAAAAACATCCAGAGTAAAATAAATCAACGACAATATTATAGATCAATTGACAAATATGAAAGTACAATAAGGTGGATTCCGAGCAGCAAGCGTGAGAATCGACAACCGATTCATGTGGAGAACTGCTGCTACCATATATATGCTATAGTACAATTAGCATGAGCCAGGCAAGCTTGACATTGAAGACTTACTTGTTTTCCACACAGAAAATTGACCAGGAATTAATAAGAGAATCAATATAGAATCAGATCAATATGCAGAACCGATAATGTCATGGTCATCAATGAAATCTTAGCAATGCCGATCTATTGACCAAATTCCGGGTTGCCACCAACAGGGAGGACCTGAGCCATGCAAACTCACACTCACTCCTCCTGTAGGATGAAGATCTAAAAACGTCTCATCCAAACTGGAATCAGTCAACTTGGAAGTCATAGCAACGGAAGATCAATCAGCGCTTTAGTGCAGGTTCCTCTGAGTGACAGGCCCCGAGCAGCCGGCAACAATAAAAAGAAATAAAGATTTGTAGATATGAGAGCTGCGCTTTGATCATTTTTCAAAGTTGCTTGATTACAGATCAATTTAATAATAGCTATCTTAAAGTTTCTTAGGATGCTGACAGTCTTAAATGAAGCAAAAGTATGATAAGTATATGAGGAAGGGGGTCGAGAATCTGGCTTCACCACAGATCCTGCAGATGTAAGATCATTATGATAATGCTGTGTTGAAGAGCAACATGAAACTCCCTCATTAGCTGCTCTGTCCTCAAAGAACCTAAAGAAGCTCTGGTGGTTTTGTTGCTGTGTCCTAGTTGTTTGGAGTTTTGTTTTTTAAGGCAGGGCGGACGGGGAGGGGGGGCGGGTCAAGCTTCCCCTTGAGGCTGCTCTGTAAGGATTTGGGTGCCTCGTCCAAGAATGTGTCATGTGGGCCAAGAGCTTCACCGAAGGGGCCGGCCGGTCTGTGAGGACATGATCATCAGTGGTCAGAAAAGCCCAGTATTAGTATGTCTTTAAGATCTGCTGGCGGTAAACTGGTGCAACACTAGTTATTCATGAGGTGTATTTATGGATCTCCTTATTAAATTATTCATCCACTTCCGGATGTCTGAAAAGTTTGTGAAACGCAGAATTCTTTTTCTTGATGAAATGTCACCAGAATGTGCTGTTTAGTTGGTATATGTACATCTGCTAATGCTCAATAATGAATCCAAAGCAGCCTCAATGCTCTCTGCAGCAGGCCCCATTCTGGCCCACATAAAGTCCCTTTTATGTTTAGCTCTTGCGCAGGCAGCATCTCGTTATTTGTGTGTTTGTTATCGGTTGAATAACCATTGTGTTGACTAGCATATGGAAGGCAGGCATGAATGAGTGAATGGAAAACCCCCACAGCCTAACAAGCTTTGGACTCAGGGACAGTCTGATCCAGACCCAGATCCCCGAGCTTCTCTGTAAACTCTGTCTCTGCCCTACTAGTAGAGAGGAAACACAGATGAAGAGATGTTTTCCAAGATGAGTAATTATTAAAAAATGTTACTTGCGAAAGATCAAATAACCCTCAGGAGTACAAAAAGTAGGAGCGACCGTAAGCAGATGCGAAAAAACAAAGAGGAATCTGTCAAAGATGAATGTTAAAACAACACTTAATTATAAAATGCCAGCTCCCGTGGCGCTCGCATTCCCCCGACTCTCCGTCCATGTGGCCGTGCCACAGTTCAGATCAGGGTTTGCACGTGACGCTGCTTACAACACTCGAGCTCAGCCTGCTTTGTAGGGGGCCACAGCCGATTAATGTGATCAAACAATGGTCTTAGTTCTCTTGCCCCCTCCCTGCCCTCGCTCCCTCCGACTGGAAAGGTGCATGTGATCGACCTCTATGTGCAGCGGCTTAAAGACTCGTGCAAGGTGTCTGAAATCCACTATGCCGCAATCTTGTTTTGATTGATGATTAGAGAAGAAAGGCTTTGTTTAGCACTAACGGTGACTTGGTAGCATCCAGAAACACCATCTTTTCCGTTGAGATAAATGCAAGTCAATACTTCAACTTATTTATTGCACTTGACCGAGTGTTTGTACCTCTTGTAGACATCAGTGGAGTCAGACGGACCTATGGAATAAGTTCAAAGGTTTCTGGTGTCCGCTGATGTTTCTGTGACGTCTGTGGCAGAGAAACGCAGCTCTGGAACAATCTCTGGCTCTTCATAGGAAAAAGAAATGTCAAATCTCAAACCCCAGTTTTCAACCACTGGCACTGTAACAAGGATAGCCATTTGGCTTTCGCTTAGATGCTTAAAGTACACAATAATTGAAGCGGTTGGAGCCAGCCTCTGTAGATCTGTCACACTGACGAGCTGCAACGACTGTGCAGAGAAAAAAGAGCAAATAGAAAGTGAGAAGTGATGTCGTTTCTCAAAGAAAAAAGGAAAGATTCGGGTCTAACCTGGCTCGCTCACAGCCGAGGAATATTGAATAAAAGACCCTGTTTCATTGAAATTAGCAATGCCTTTTCCACTGCAGCCCCGCCAACCGCTGCCAGCTCCCAGAAGAATGGCGCCTTGTGGGACTCTGTCCACTTCCTGTGGATGAGGTGTTCCACTTGCTCTTGTGTGTCTCCCCTATTCTTCTCCTTACTTTTTCCATCTCTTGCATTGTTTCTTACACTTATTAGTCGTCCACATATTTGCCCTCTCACTCTGAGATAAAACGGAGGGAGTGAGGAAGAGCGACGGCCAGCGGTTTGACTTCCTACATGGAATGAGGAAGATAAGCCCGGTAGAGGAGCGAGCAGTCGCAGGTTCATGCTGCAGGTCTGTGATAGATACGGTTAAACAGTCTTATGTACAGTACATACAACAATGGGTATATTGGGAATTGATCGTATATCATACTCATGGATTTGTAATTTGAAATGTTTTCATATTGGCACACGGTGGCCAACATGTAAGCCCATATGGATGTATCTGTGAAAAATGTGTTGACAGGTTTCTCTGTTTGGCAACGAAATCCATCCACGGAGCCAAGCTAGCTGCTCCCCCTGCTTCCAGTCTTTATGCTAAGCTAAGCTAGCGGCGTCCTAGCACAAGCTCTACAGTACTATCAATCTAACTCTCTTAAAGAATATTTGCAAAAAATTCTAACTTTGCAGGCAATATCTCATTATTCCATTGACTAATATTTTTGACTCTACTGAGCATTAAATACATTATCTGGGCAATTTATTATCTACACATAGGTAATGTTGTGTAATACAACGACTAATTCAGTTTAATACAACGGCTCTGCAATAGGTCTTCCCTTCATGAGGATTATGATGTTCAGTTATATTGAATATGTTTGTGAGAGGTTGGTTTATTTAATTGTTTGTTTTGGAGGCTGTAATGGTTTTAAATCAAAGGTGGTCCTGTCAACCCAGGTTGGGCAGGTGTACCAGGTATACCTAATGTATTGGCAAGTGAGAGTTCATACTATGATTGATGTGTCACAGCTATTATGGATAAAAGCTTTTAGAAACCGTATCTCTGAGGGGCATATTATTCTTCAAGGAACGGGCCGACAGATGTTGTGAGACGCGGCACAGAGTTGTGTGCAGCACACAGACTAGTCGGACTTCAGAGCAGAAGTTGTGCTGATGCAGTCGCCTTTCCGTGGATGTTCAGAGTCACAAGGCAAGAAACTTCATCCCGGCAGAGTTCAGTAATAGCATCATTAGGGGAAAAGCCATCTATAGGGATTTTGGCAGTATATTCGCTTCAGAGTTGAGTTAAAGCTGTGCAGATTTAGTGTCTTGGAGGGAAACATTCCAAAAGTTATCGCTCAGCAGCTCCAACTGTACCATGCATGCATGTCACTGCTCCAGCCTGCTTATTGTGGATGTTTTCTGTCTGGGATGCAGGGATGTGTGTGTACACTGTAGATACAGTGAAGGTACTCATTTGGATAATGGTGTGTTTGTAGTTCCAGCTCATTTTCCTTTACCCTTGCGGTTGTGCCTTTAACTTTGGCAAGAGGAGAAGATGAGTGTTCATTCGTTATGGACATGAATGGGTAAAAGTGCTAACCAGCCAAAAAAGACAAGAAAGGAGACGATCAACCTCGACCGTCTTTGACAAATGTCACCGTTTTAGAAGCAGAACATCGTCTGACGGATGGAAATTTTTTTTTTGTTGCAGAGACAGAAACAGTTTCACAACATTTGCTGACAGACGTGGTACAAAAAACAGAGCTTATGCAGTGCGCAGGGTTGTCCAATCCTCTTTTGTTTTTCCTGGCATTACCAAATTCAGCTTAGTCGTCACAAAGGAAACATGTGACTGATCAATCTCTCTGTCGAGGGCTGATTCAGACATGTCTTGTCTCATTACCATTTTAGTTTTCTAGTTGATTGTCTATAAACATTCAATCATTAAAGGGTGATTCCGCTGTTCTTTAGCCTTAGCCAAATGTCCCCATGTGTTTTGGATTAGAATGATTAAAAAGGACCAAAAAGTCTGGCTGCTAAAAGTGTTTGTTTTTGTCACTGACAGGCTCTTTTTATTCCAATCGGTGTCTGACAGCATCACAGAAAGGATTCCTACAGGGACGGACACTTGTGTTTATGTTAAGATTTATCTGGGTCTGTTGTAACGTCCCTTTCAGTCGTGTTTTATGTGGATAACAAGCGAAAGGCAAACTTAAATACTACTACCACAAGTATTTCTGAGACGTCTCCTAATTTAGGAAATATGTTAATGAGTGTTTGTTTAAGTCGTAGTTGACAGACTTTAACTCAAATTACTCCGGATTCTGCATTGCAGCCATTTTATGGATGCAGCGTACTCGCTCAGTAATGGAACGATTCCAGTTATTACGGTTTGTTATTAATCCTGTCAACCGAAGCACACGTGGGTATTTGGCCTTGCTGCACGATCGAGTGTGTCTGCTGTCCTCCTTGAAGCTTCAAGCTGTATTTCACAAAAGTGCACTAATTTGTTGAGACGTTAGTTGTGGTGTTCCTTCGCTTTGGGTCAGACTTAGAGGAAACGCTCGTGTAAAGGATAGCAGATGTTGCGTCATCTCAGAAGCTGGACCACATCACTTTATCTTTACAGAAACCACAGAGCCCCGACTGAGAGGAACATGAATGTGATGCACAAACAGTTCCACAGACCATAAAGTGTAGTTGTAAAGTGCTGTGAAATGACAGGGTTTTTCCGGTATAAAGATTTGCAACCCCGAGGTATGCAATTATAACGTGGTTAATTTGTCAGGAGCATGTTGGGTTTGGTGCCAATGATGGTCGAGGATACATTTGGTAATATTTTAAAATGTAGAAGTATATTTACTTGTGTTGGAATAACTTCAGGAAGGATATAGTGGGGTGCACCTGTGAAATTATGCGATGAATGTAATACATGAATCAGTAATTTAATATTGAATTATAATAAAACCATTGTGAGATCTACAGAAACCACACTTATTTAGAGGATTAAACATTTCCTCACTGCTTATAGAGTTTTCTGAGAGATTTTACTATTATAACAAAATATTGGGCACCAGTATTAGTGTACAAATCATTATGTTTATACAGCTAATGAGAACATTCTTTGGAAATAATTCAACTCAACTTTATTCACATGGCGCCTTTCATCCAAACATGCAGCCTGGAGTGCTTCACTTGGCAGGATGGACAAAAAATAAATACAAAATAATCAAAACTATAAAAAGTTGAAATGAAATAGAATAAACATTGGGATAAAAGGTTCATAAAAAGTCTTTCAAAATTAAAAACATGATCATATTGTAACATTATTCCAGATTAAAAGACATTAGGTCTTTAATTTCCTTTTTAAAGATACAGAGAGAGCTTGTCATCCTAATATCCAGACAGATGTTTACAGATGTTTGTATGGCATTAACCCACTTTACCTTTTCAGTGACCGTGTCTGTTTGTCTCTCTCAGGCCCGCACATCGCGGGGTCACGCTGCCCTCCCAACGAGTACCAGTGTGGAGGAACTGAGCTCTGCATCCACATGGGCAAACTATGCAACGGGGTTCCAGATTGTACTGACGGCTGGGATGAGGGACCACACTGCAGAGGTATGACTGAGGACACATCTTTCCCACCTGAGGACACGCGTGCATGTTTGATATTTGAGTGTAAAAGGAAATACTGTGAAGGTGCAGTACATTTTGAGAATCGGCACCCTCACCTCGTGTACAGTACCAACATCTCGCCGTCAAGTCACACCAACAGATTGATTTGCCAGGTCAATGTAATCATATTGGATAGTGCCGGATAGAAAGAAAATTCTAGATGGTTTGTTTGACTGTACATGTGTATATATGGAACAAAAAAAAAGGAATTACCAAACCAGAAAAGAGAAATGACCCTATGTGACAGAATGTGCCAACGGAGTTCACCACACCCAGCTCAGGAAGTAGAACTTCAATGTACAAGACTAGAGAGATGGCTCAATAACGTTTTTTCATGCCTGGTACACACACTTCATCCTATTATGTGCCAATATGTGCTGACTAAGCTGCTGTATTACATTTCTATGGAGGCACTTTGCTTAAACTGGCCATCTGAACAACAATATAACTGCTTATCGAATACTAAAGGAAGAATTACAAGTCCATGACATAACTCAGTACACTGCTCAGTATACTTATGAGTATCAGAGTGATGCATCCCTACAAGTGACCAAACATGTTGTAGCTTGATGGGTTTATTATTATAAGTCAGGGTAAAGATCTACAGGGAACTGTGAGTTTCCTGTGCTTGAATTCCAACAGTGAGCAAATAAAACAACTAAATGACAGATCAGATTCTGTCCATCATGCAGTTTTGTGCCAAATCGATGTTTTCAAATTAGTCTAAATCCTAACAAAGTCTCAGCTATAGATTGCAGGCTGTTTCGCTAATATAAATCCTGAAATGAATTTTACGCATGATTAACCTTGATTGGTATTAATGGTAGATTTCCATTTTCTTGCATGCTGCCACAATAAACAGGATTCAAATCAATGATGAAGTCACAGCTGAGAGAGTCAACGATCTTTCTGTTCAGGGCTCAGTCAAACTCGCCTCTCTCACCTCCAAACTTTTACAGCTGAGAAGCCAGATGGAATAATTCTTTCATACGCAACGTCAACGAACAATCCGAGTCGTGATGTGTCCGTCTCTTGTGCTCGTGAGGGCCGATCTTAATTGTTTCCTCTCCCTGAGGCAGGCAGCTGTCCTTTTTCGTATCTGTCATTTCATTCCCCCTCTACCCTTTCAGTTCAAAAATTTGCAGGAATAAAATATTCATTAAAGGCAAAGGAGAGAGAGGCATGAGAGAGGACATCAAATTTTTATGCACTTTTATGCAGGCTGAACTTTAAAACGCCATCGGACTTGCATGGGTCTGTAGATATCCACTCCATAGTGGGGACAGAAAACATGAGGCCTCCTCACAATGTTCTGATTATTCTTAGGTATACTTGGTTTTTATGGTTTATTGTATAGGTGTGTGTGTGTGTGTGTGTGCTTACATACATATCTCCTTCTACCATCTTTTGTTTCCGAAGGTGGCGACTGTTTGGGGAAGTGGTTGTGTGATTAATATGAGCTGTGTCTATCCTGAACTGAAAAGGAGCATTTCACAGATTTTTATTCCCTCAAAAATAGAAATTCTTCGGTATGTGTCACAGTCAGTTGTTTACATTGTTGCCCATGTTGGTTTTCTAAACACATCTCGGTTCAATGCTCAGACTTGTTTTTGAAAATTCCGGACATGACTGTAATTTTAACTGCGGCTGTCCCAGCAAGCCTCCCGAGCGCAGCAGGAAGACTTGTGTACTTGTTGCTCCTCTGTAAAACTCTTTGTGGAGAGATTGGCAGTAGTGCGAAGTAGTTCGTCTGATGCGTATTCTCATACACACATAGAAAAAAAATCTGAGTCAATAGCTAAAAATGAACTTACAAAAGAGAAATGAATGTGTAAATGCAACAAAACCGTGAGGCTTCTTGCTCCTTTAATCTCGGAAAAGTGGCGCCTGCTGCTCTCTTGCTGGGGTTCTTGTGCTAGTGTGATGTGTCTGCAAGTGTTTCTGCAAAATAAATCATGTGTGCCTGATAGATCCCAGCCTGGTCTGACATGATTGTGTGTATTTGACAGTGACTCACTGTGTCCTGATTTGTATCTCACAGCGTGCGCTGATGGAAACTCTGAGGTTCGATAATGAGTCGGTCAGCGGACGGGGAGGTGTGATCGCATCATGCTGTGGATTCAGATCTAACAGGAAGATTATTGACATTGATATCGATTCTATATCTGACACGAAGTTTGTTGCCAACCATGTCTGTTGGTTGTTTATCAGCCTGTCAGCAGGCAACACCTAGCAGGTCGATTTTCTCTCAAGTGTAAATTCAAGTGAATCCTGCAAAGAATTATGGTCGGCTGTTTATGATGATACCTACTCTGACAACCCTGACATCCCTCCTCCATTATTCTTTCTTAGACAGACCGTACGGTTTTATGGTGCTGATGACAACATTGCTTACCAAGCACATGTATGCAGGCCAAAATATAGACTTGCCAACGTATCGGATGTCTATCTGATCTAAGACGACCGGTGGTTCTGGAGGAGCAGGAAGGATCTGCAATGAGTAGAGAGAAGAGTATATCAAATAACCTCTTCTCCCTTTTTCCTCAACTTTTGGAATACATAGTGATAAACTTAATTGGAAAATATTACGTATCAGCTGCAATCCTTCTCTCATGGCTGCCTGTTAAAATGTTTTGTTTGATTTATTTATTTTGAAGCTGCATATATCCGCTCTGCCAGCGCTGTTGGTCACTTGAGGCTTGAGTGAGTTTTCATCAATGATGCACTCTGTCTGAATAGATGTTTTTTTGTGTGTTCAAGGACAGATCGAGGCACTGTATCTTAGAGGCTGTCAGTGCTCAGTAGTTACATCACATTAACTCACTGCTGATGAGAAGCGGAGCTGCTTGAGAACGTTTTACACTTAAATGTATTATTTCTCTGAAGCTCACTGTCAGGAGAAGAATCCTGGCCACATAGTTCAGGAAGTCAGCCATGCACGTCAAGTATTTATGCACTTCAGTTGAGTTGAAAATGTGAAATTGAAGAAAGTGAGCACCGGCCGCTTTAGCGGCATCTGATCTGGATACCTTCCAGGCATGCTGTAAGTGCCGTGCTTTCTGGCAGATCGGTCCCAGCAGCGTGAGTGAAACCTGATTGATCGCAGCATCATCTGTAGGTTTTTATTTTGGCACCTTGAAAGGATTATTACACAATTAAGCACGAACCCTCCTCCAATCGGAATCACTGATGCACAAATGACGATATGAGTAACATGACAGAATCATGAATAAGTCTGCTATGACCCTCGCAGTGCTACATTACTGACCCCCCCCTTCTCTCTCTCTAGAGTTTATATCCAACTGCTCGCTCATGGGTTGTCAGGACAACTGTGCGGTGACTCCAGGAGGGCCTGCTTGTTACTGTAAGCCAGGTTATGAGATCAGCGCAGATGGAAAGATATGCAAAGGTAGGTTTCCTCCTCTTTCCTCCGACAACCTTCTGACCCGCAGTAATACCTGCAGTCTGCTACGACTCGGGTCCTGTTAACTGAACTGTCGCAGAACCGTTCCGAATTTGCCAATTTTGACAGGTGAATGTAAACCATTTCAAAATGTTATCATCTGTGGGTGTTATTGGTAAGTGGCATAATAAAAATGCATTTCAAATGTTTATTATGTAAATGATTATATTTAATATGTGTAAAAAGTCAGAAAGCCCTGGTGCAATAAGCCCCGATAGACTATAGTTTCTTATTTGCGATCCCTGATTTGAACAACATGACAAGGTGGGGTTTCTGTGCTTCAGATTTTGATGAGTGCAGTGTGTACGGGGCCTGCAGTCAGTCCTGTACCAACACTGAGGGCTCCTACACCTGCTCCTGTGTGGAGGGCTACCTGCCCCAGCCAGACAATCGGTCCTGCAAGGCCAAGAATGGTAAGTAGCAGCAAACAGCAGCAGATCCACACGTGCTCCAGTTTGACTTCATGAACATCAATAGTTCCTCCTATTTACTCTTCCTTTTCGTCTGTGTGCTGTGCTGTTCAGTGCCAGTAGACCGGCTGCCCGTCTTGTTGATCGCTAACTCCCAGAACATCCAAGCCACTTCTCTGAGCGGCACCACAGTCCACAGCCTGTTGTCCACCAGCACCAAGCAAACCACGGCCATGGACTTCCTCTACGCTGAGGAGACTGTCTGCTGGATCCACGTAGGAGACGCCCCCTCGTCCACACACCTCAAATGTGCAAGGATTCCCAACCTAAAGGGCTTCACAGAAGAGAGGGTCATCAATATCTCCCTCAGCTTGCACCGTGAGTACACCACAGCAGTGTGCGACTTGTACAGTAGTACACTGCAGGAAGTTACTGTACATCCCAGGTGTCCTTGCATTGCCTGCAATACCACAGAAGAAACAGCTGCCTCACACTTAAACCAGTGTGTGTGGAGTATAGTTTTCTGCATGCTTTATTTCTGGAGGCAACAGAAACACACACAACTCCTGTGGCTGCACAGAAATCTGTTTTTAAGGTAAATGAAACTTTCGGTTAAGTTAAATTCGTCTGCATGCAGTGAATACGTGCTCTGTCTTGTCCTGTTCCACCGCCATGTGGGTTTATTCTGAATTTTTAACCTTAAAACAACAATCACAATACATCTTCTTGTTCCTGTGTTATCTCCCTTGATTAGGTCCCATGAGCAAAGCAGTCATACACTCTTGTGACACACAAAAGAGGACGGGAAATTCTGTAGAACTACATTTCAACCAGAAAAACACATTCTATGCTTATATTGTGCATGAATGTTAAGCAGAAATAAAGCTTTGACATGATGGCAATCGTAAATGCATAAAGATAAGGACAAAAAAGCAAATGTATTCCCCTGCCTTTACCCACCATCCTTAACTAATGTAATACATAATCTGATTTCTTAGTTGGGGTCCTCATCCACAGCTTGTCTTGCTACACATCCTCGTTTCTACGTCACTATAGAACCTCAACATGACAGGAAATGTCCTGGAATGTTGACTGCAGATCGATTGTTGACTGAGGTCGGGCAACTTGATCTTCCACATGGCGCGGCTGTCATTGGGAGAAATGTTCATTTAAAACCAGATGTTATCAGACCAGATGTTACGCAGAGCAATTATGCACGAGGCATCTTGGTTGTTCTCAGTAACAAGATGAAGATCAAGCCTGCTGACCCCCCCCCCCCCCCCCCCCACACACAAAAAA
>CAAKHC010016142.1:15114-36891 GCA_901007825.1 Macroramphosus scolopax | reverse complement strand
AAAAAAGGAACACACACACACACACACACACACACACACCACACTTTTTTTTTTTTTTTTCTGGTGCAGTGAAAAAAAACATGTTTCTGGGAAATAATAATGATGAGCAAAGTAAAACATCAGTGATAATCACTGTTGTGCAACTTAACGAGAACCTCAGTTCGCAGTAGACAGAAGTAAGGCGGGATAAGGAAGTAATTGAAGGAAGCTCGACTTCCTGTCTTCAGAATTAAAAATATAACTTTTCTTCATGACTGATTCAGTTTCCATCACTTCTCAATATGAGAGTTAAAAGTTGCTTTCAGTCTCTCAAATGAATCTGCTAGATCTCTTTGTAAACATTGTCACCTCGATATAAAGACAGTTAGGCAGATACAACATTCACAAAAAATCTGAGGCATACACAAGTGTTGGATATGATACAACACATGACTCAAAAGTATAAAGTTGTCTGGAATATCTGCGTCCTCCGAGCGACCGGTGGAGCTCCAACAGCACACAAAACATAATCTGTTCCAGTCTAAAAATCTGGAGCGACTGCCGAGACAGCAGAGTTGATATTTCGGACAGGCTGCTGGCGTGTGAGTGTGACAGAAAAGGCGGAGATGGTTTATGTTTACAGTCAACATGGAAGGAGCCAGCAGCAACCAAAGGCACGGCCGAACATACAGTAAATGATGTGCATGTGGTGGGAGTGACTCATGACCTCAGTATTCCACAGATGAGTTGTCCAGATGTGAGTCCACCTCTCTCTCTCTCTCTCTCTCTCTCTCTCTCTCTCTCTCTCTCTCTCTCATGATCCTTTTGACTCCTCTTTTTCACTCCAAGTTCTTACTCCTACTTTCTTTGAAACGTAGTCTTATTTACTCTCTCTATATATTTATATTGTCAAATATACAAGTCATCACCGTCTCGTATTCAAAATGTAAGGAATATAGATTTATTATATATTTTGATTTAAAAACAAATTAAATCTAATTCCCAAATTAGGGTTCGTTCAGGATGTTGGAGCTGAGATTTAGTTTATGTATTATCATACTTATACTCAGTCTCTGCAATATGTATTCAACGGTCCATCATCCCTAAATAAGGATGCTGTAGGGACACAGAGTCCAAATGAAAATCAGTTTTAACAGAAAATTATAACAAAAGTGATTAGCATGCAGAAGCATGAGAATATGAACCATCCTGTTTGTCTGATGTATGAGAGCTGAGAACTCTCCCACAGTCGTAGAAATGAAGCTGAGATATATTTAAGTTCAGTGAAAAGCAGACACGGATGCTCCACGCTATGCACAGGAGGGCTGATCCCAGAGCTGTCACTAAGACTCCCCTCTATGCTTGTACCAGAAGAGCTGCGGTACCTGCTCCCCCCTGCACAGTGAGCTCGGTGTTCTGCTCAGCACAGACACAGGCCTGTAATCTCTTTAAGAGGTCATGTGCTCTTAAAAAGGCAAGCCAGTCAGCACGTTTTCAAATCTCCTCTCCATTCACACTTCGACTTTAAACCTCCCCCACCCAGACACACTCTAACCTTGAACTGTGAAATGCATGCAATGCCTTTGGTCCCTCACATGTGCAGCCCTGGTGGAGCTCGACAGAACCACATTCAGAGACAGAAGTTTGTTTTTGCCTTCCTCCCCCTGCCTGTGTTTCTGGTGTGACGCTTTCGCCAGATGTTTGAGGGAGTGTTATGGAGAAAGGTTGGCAGAGGAAAGTGGGGGTTGGGTTGTATGAGCGGTGGGTGTTAAAACCTCAGTGATGGTTTAAAAATGAAAGCTGAGGGGCATCAAAGTAATATTAGCTCAAGTTATGGCACCGGTACAAACACCCTGATCCTCTGTTTCGCTGGTGTATTACAAGCAGTGGTTGCCTTTGATGATGTATCACTTCCGCTCCTCGTACAGTTATGTATGGCCCCGCTTTCGTAATACATTTGAAATATATTATTATGTAGACATCCGCTTGGCTGTTGTTATTCTTACAGCGAGAGCAAAAGAGAGACGAACAAGAGAGCTGACAACGAAAACAAGTTGTTTAGAGTGCGGAGGGAAGAAACGAGAAGAAGGCAGCTGTTTCTGTTTTTTTAATTATGCAGTGTTGTACTTTTATAGCATAGTTTCAGACAGACAGAACTGCAGTTAATGAATCCAGACTTCCCCCCCACCTCTGGGGAACAGACACAGGGGGGGGGATAGGGGGATGATACATGGAGGAGGAGAGAGAAGGAGAATGGGAGGAGATAGAAAAGTCTCTGGTTTTTGCCGGAGCCGGTTTTTTTTGTTTAGCAGAGGTGGAGGAAAATGGAAAGCAGAGTGTGTCAGAGAGCAGGGACATTTTTTTTTCCAAGGCTTTCAGCACACTTTTAGATGATTGCGCCATCTCCTCTATTCTTCTGCTTTTTGTTTATCCGTTGTCTAATCAGTGAATCTGTGTGTTGCAGGGCAGCTGGAAGTATTTAAACAGAGAACTCTGTGTTAAAAATTAAGGGCACCTTTGGGAATACAGCCCCTGACTCCCATAAACCTCAGAAATGCAGCACAATGGCCAAGTTTCCCTGGTGGAAATCAGATCTCTCTCTCTCTCTCTCTCTCTCTCTCTCTCTCTCTCTCTCTCTCTCTCTCTCTCTGCCTCCTGCTTCTCTTCTGTGTTCTTTCTTTTCTTCCTCCCATTTTTCTTCCTTTGCTCTCTGTTCCCCTGCATTTTTCTTTCATCCATTTTCCACTTTTTATTCTAACCCAAAATATTTGAGACATATTTTCTTAACACAGACGACTCCTCTGGAATTACAGCCAGATTTATTTGTCCGTAGCTGTTAAGCTTTTACTATGTGGACTTTGATTGTGCAGAGGAATCTGCTTTGTCATTTTTTTTCCCCGCCTTGGCTTCTCTCACCTTGTTGGAAAAAATGATTCTGGTCTCCTCTAAATGAGCACGGTGACTTGATCACCCTGAAAAAAAACACACCGCCAGATCGTCTCTCAAAGCCCTGAGCGCTGCGTAGCTAAGGACCCCGACAGCCCCTCATGTGAGGTGTTTGTGAGGACAGCTCTGCAGAGAGCAGAGCTCGGTGCAGCTGTAAAAATAGAAGTCTTGTGGTTTGTGAAGCCCTCCTCCCCACTGCACGTCCCCTCTGTTGCTCACTCGTATGCAGATACACGGCTCCTCATCCCCTATCCTTCAGTCGAAGTCGCCCTGTGGAGTTTTCCTGTGAGCAAACAGACGTCATGTACTCCCCACCACACACTGTACATATCCTTGAGGTATAACAAATGCGCTGATTACATTTTCTTCTTCAGGAAACATCAAAGCAGATTTTTTTATATATATATATATTTTTCTTCAAATTCCTTTCTGCCCTGCTCCAGCTTGAGCGTCGTTGTCATTCGTTGGCACGTTACACCCTCCATCTGCAAGACAGTTTATTATGTCAACCTCTTGCATGAGCCTCCTCAAACCAAAACAGAAGACCGGTCATTAAAAACTGATCCGTGCCATGAGGACAGAAAGTCCACGGCTTCACGATGTAAACAAAACAACAACAACAACAACGTACAAATGCATTTGACATTCAGCTTTACGTGGCTGCAATCAATATCTTCATATTAACTATGGATCACATGAGTAGTATGTGAAAGGGATCCGTTCATTACCAACATGAAAGGGAAATAATGTTAAATGTTGATAGCTGACTACAGTCAATGACATAGCAGCTTCCTTTCCTTCAGCTTTAGCAATAGCTGCTCTCTGATATGTAGCTTACTCAGTTTGGTTTGTTTGAGGACAGAAAACATGAAGAGGGAAAGAGGTAACAAGGTCTAGAGGCATGTATTCATGTCTCGTTTGATCCCTTTTCACTGTTCTCCTCACTCATACCCTCCCTTGGTGGTCTTGCACCACATTCACAACAGTTTGGATAGAGCAGGGGTACTCGGCTTCTCTTTTCCAAATTGTTTCTCTGTCGAACGTCTGGAGACTGTAATTCTTCCACAAAGTGAGTGTTCGGTGTAACGTGCACGCCTCTAGGTGTGTTGGATTTTCATTGACAGATGAAGTACTTTTCTTCCCTGTAAGCGGAGCGCTGGGAAAATAAACCCGGGAGATACCACACACCTGCCGTCGCTCAGCTACAGCCGTGGCAAAATCTCCCTCTTCAAAGCAACAGCCTGTCTCATATCCCGTCCGTCTGAACGACACATGCATTACCTAAACACTTGCTAATTGGAGTTCGCTGTCATCTCATGTGTCAGTCAAGAAACGCCTCAAGTCCAAACCTGAATATGCATCTACAGTAGATGGGTTGGAGGGTGTGTGCAGGGTTTGCAGAGGGAGAAACAGAGCTGTGGATGTGGCTGCTTGGCAGTGCTGCTAACTAATTTGGTTCATCATATGACCATGAGTCATCCCTCTTACCCATCTGTTACCATCTAAGTATTTACAACATCATCACACGTTCAAGTTCCTCTTGAGCCAAAAATGACTTTTTTCAACTACTGGAAACTGTTTTTGTTCTTCCCTGCACGTCCTGTGTCCCATCTCACCCCCTCCTCCCTCCTTTCCGACCTCTCTGCGCAGATGTGGAGCAGATGGCCATCGACTGGCTCACCGGAAACTTCTACTTTGTGGATGACGTGGACGACAGGATCTTCGTGTGTGACAAGGACGGACAGACATGTGTCACCCTCCTGGACCAGGAGCTGTACAACCCCAAAGGAATCGCCTTGGACCCGACCATGGGGTCCGTTTGATCTCTTTCTTTCTCGCGCATTACAAAACCCTCCCAGAGTCAGGAATCTGCATGTGAAACGTTTCTTATTGCACTCCTTCTGTGATGTGAACAGTTCATGTAAACTCACAGTCACATGATAGGTATGATTCTTGCAGATGTGTGGAACGCTGCCAAAAGTCTGTCTGAGAGTTTGTGTGTTTGGAAAAAATGACAACATGACTGGAAGAACATTTGATCCTTGCTACATGTACTGTTTTCATCCCTAATTCCCTCAGCTGTGATCAGTTTTCTACTAAATAAGGACTCAGTTAAGCAGAAATGATTCTGTGTTGTGCTGCTGCTTTCTATACCTCACACACACCGACTCTTTACATTATTGTCTGGTCTGCTCCTGTCTTTCTATAGGAAGGTGTTCTTCACAGACTACGGTCAGATCCCTAAGGTGGAGCGCTGTGACATGGACGGCCAGAACCGAACCAAGCTCGTGGACAGTAAGATTGTGTTCCCCCACGGCATCACGCTGGACCTCGTCAGCAGGCTGGTGTACTGGGCCGACGCCTATCTGGACTACATCGAAGTGGTGGACTACGAAGGCAAGAACCGCCACACCATCATTCAAGGCCTGCTGGTGAGGAGACCTGCTGCACTGAAACACACAGCGCTGCCGTTATCTTCCATTATGGGAAATTCAATTATTATAATCTCCCTTAGATTAACTGCCACTGTGCTTGTTATTAATAATGATCCAGAAACGAGACATATGCAGTTGCCTTTACATCTGTAATACACCTAATGTGTCTCCTGTGCGCCTGCGATGTGTTCTTGCCCAGTGATTTATGAGCAGGGAGAATGTGGCGGGCATTTGCCTTTTCATTAAGGCAGGTGATTAATTGTGTCTAATACCGAGGCGTTTGCTGTTGCAGCGCCGGTGAAGCTCAGTGGTTCTTATACCTGTTGCCACGGCTTTTACTGTGATCTGTGGAGAAGTAATGGCTTTCATTTACTCACCGAGCCTAAAGGCACAAACAAACAAAACCCCCAGCTCTCGTGTGTGTGCGCGTGTGCGCGTGTGTGTGCGTCTGCACTTGTAATAGGGCATTAGTATGTGTCCTTCAGGGGTTCTTCAAGTAAAGGTTAAAAGACCGTGTGGGGGTTTTGATAATGCTGAGTCTGAGCTTATGCGTTTTAAAAGCCTAAAATGAGATCTAAATCAAAATCAAGTTTATTTATACAGCACATTTCATACGTGTGGGCGATGAAGGCTGCCGGAGGCAATAACAACACCTATAAATGAAATGCAATCACACTGAAAGAAAATACTGGGCATGTACAGATTTATCCGAACATCGGTACTGGCTGATGTTGGCTGCCATCGTCCAATCAGCATTAAGATGACATTCACCAATGTCAGTGGCTGATGTTTATATATATGATACAACATTGTGTTTTATCTCTACTCGCTGAGTAAAAAATCCAAATCTCCTTTTGTAATTCTCTTGACAAGTGTTGGCCTCCTCGTATCTCCAGCACATTGTTCCGATCTGTAACGAAGAGGTTCGGTTTGTATAAACTCAGCAGAGCTGTGCCCTCCAGCCTGTAATAATAACTCTGTGTATTGTTCTGGCTGTTTAAATCTCTTTATATCTTTCAATGGCCCACAGAGCTCCCAACAGCTTTCTGTGATAAACCACAACGCCGTCTCAGGTTTAATGCCGGTGTGCAGCTGTGTTAGTGGCTTGAACGTTCACATCTTAAACTCCTTGTTTTGTTTATTCCTGCTTTTCGAGGCAAGTTTGTCCATGAGTTTGATCTTAAGACAGCAGCGGAAGGTTTGCGTGTTCTATATGAGTGCACATGGTTTATTAAAGCAGCCTCATGCTACATTACTATAAACAAACCTCATCCTGCCAGTAATAGATTTCAACATTATTATTTGGTTTTGTGCATATATGATATTCACTGAGTGATGGTGAGGCAGGAGGTAGCATGTTCTCCAAAACTGTTTTACTGATAGGAAGTATCATATTTTAGTTTTCCAAACATTCCTTTCTCAAATGAAATATGTGGGGGAGATATTTGCATGCAGAGAAAAAACACTTTCAAGATAAAAACTTCCTTGGCGTCAAGCCCGCAAATTCCTCCGTGTAAATGATTGAACAATGACTGAGATAATGAACGAGAGCAAACGATGTGGTTTGTACCAGAAACATGCTATTTGAAAGGCAAATGATTGTCATAGCAACTAATTTGATTTCAGTATTGTTTTTCTTTTTTTGCACTTTGTATAAAGTTGAAACTATTTCTGACATCATCTTTCATATTCACCTCACAGAATTCTCTATAAGTGTCTAGAACCTTTGCATAGTAAAACAGAGAGGAATCTATTTCTTGTGGTCACAACACAACACAGCACATTTCAAATGATGTTTCAGTGTATGGAGCCTACTTCAGAGCCGATATCACTGATCTATTTAATGGGCATTTTGGGGACCAGCTTGTGTCAGTGATTGAACTGGGAGTCAGTGAGTCATTTTTTTTGTCTTAGCTAGTCTATATGCATGAGACAAAAACACTGTCTCTCACCTTCTCTTCTTCTTTTGCCTCTTCATCTTCTCCTTCTCTCTTCAAGATTGAGCATCTGTACGGCCTGACCGTGTTTGAAAACTATCTCTACGCCACCAACTCGGACAACGCCAACATGCAGCCGAAAACCAGCGTGATCAGGGTGAACCGCTTCAACAGTACGGACTACCAGGTGGTGACGCGTGTCGACAAGGGCGGCGCGCTGCACGTGTACCACCAGAGACGCCAGCCTCCAGGTGCACTACACACAGACATACGCCCCCATGCATGTCTCCTGCACAGCTGATACTGTATCAACACATCTGGTTTGGTGACATCATTTCCCTCCTTTGCAGTGCGTAGCCATGCGTGTGAGGTGGACCAGTTTGGAAAAGCCGGAGGCTGCTCTGACATCTGTCTGCTGGGAAACGGCCACAAGACCCGGACCTGCCGCTGTCGCTCTGGATTCAGCCTGGGAAGCGATGGCAAGTCCTGCAAAAGTGAGTAGGGCTACTTGTATAATACGAAAATAATTAACATCAGTGCTGATGTATTGAAACTCCCATGATGTATAAATATAGGATCAATGAGAACTGGCACTGACAGCCTGGTTCGGCCGGCTCTGAGAAGTGTTTTAATATTCTGTCAACCAATAATAGCATTGTATTGATCTGCCTCCTGAGAATACGCTGCCCTTGAAAATGTCACAGCTAAAGACAATCTGGCTAACAGCACTTTATCCCTCGTCTTCTCCCGCTACGTGTCAGGACATAATTGAAAATCACTTCATTTTCATTAAAGGCTTTTGCTGATCTTGCATGTAATACTGGTTTAATCTGTATATCTTTTGAAAACACAAAAACTGTGAGTCAGCATTTAAATTCTGTCGTCTTTATCAACAGACAACTTGATACTGGCAGTGTTCTTCATTAACTGCCTTTGTTTTCTTGTTTCGCTGCAGAACCTGAGCATGAGCTCTTCCTGGTCTATGGAAAAGGCCGCCCGGGGGTCATCAGGGGCATGGACATGAACGCCAAGGTTCCAGATGAGTACATGATCCCCATCGAGAATCTGATGAACCCCAGAGCTCTGGACTTCCATGCTGGGAGCGAGTTCATCTACTTTGCTGATGCCACCAACTTCATCATTGGGCGACAGAAGATTGATGGAACGGAGAGGGATACGATCCTGAAGGAAGGTGGGTGATGTCAGCTGATGTGAGGAAACACAGTGGCCTCCGAGTGGCCCGACCGGTAAACATAAATACAAACTGATCTTCAGGACACATTTTGGCCCAGTTGTCTCGTTAAGAAAGGCCAGAACTTGCACCGTCTAATCTTTTAGTCTAACAGGTTGTCGTATTCGCGCTGTAGCACTTGCGTCTCACCAACAGTGTCTGTTTATCCACAGGAATCCACACGGTAGAGGGCATAGCTGTGGACTGGATGGCTGACAACTTGTACTGGACAGACGACGGGCCTAAGAAAACCATCAGCGTCGCCCGGCTGGAAAAGGCTTCACAGACTCGCAAAACTCTCATCGAAGGGAAAATGACTCACCCTCGTGCCATTGTGGTGGATCCGCTGAACGGGTGAGGAGGGAGAGAGGAGTCGGGAGTGCGGTGCTGTTTTTCCAAAGTATAAAGGTCACATGAGAGTTGCACATGCAGAACAAACGTCGGCAGGTGAAAAGATGCTGACTGTCTGGTGCATTCACGGCTGTGTGTGTGCATACATGTGGCCGCGTAGAATGCAGAGATAATGACTGGTCTTTATTTCATCCGGTCAGCCGGCTGATGACTCAAATAATTCAGCTGCTCTTTCACGAAGCTGTCAAACCAATTCATAACTCTCCCCCTCTCTTTCTATCTCGCTTTTGTTGTCGGTAATAAAAAAAAACAGTTCAGCAGTGATGTTTCTCTTCAAAATCAATAGCAGTGTCTTTAATGTTTTTTTAACTAGACTACTGAGCATCATCATTCCAAACTGCTGACGTCCCTTTTGATTACGCTACTCTTTAACAGAGAAGGAGCCTTTTGCGAGTTACTTTTCTCTCCAAAAGCTTATTAACATACCTGCGTGTCTCCCTTACGCTCTTACTAATAGCTCTTAATCTCACTGTGTATGGATGAGTCTTATTATTATGACCTCCTGGGCTCTCCCCTGGGAAACACGTACTCACAAACACACGCGCGCACACTCTTCGGGGTCACCCGTGACAGGGTGATGTGTGTCCACACACTTCCCAGGGGAAAGACACTCGACTCCACTAAAGCCTGTAATAGATCCGGACCAGAGAGAGAGGAGAGCGGAGGAGGATGTTAATATCTTGATATATCTTGATATATTCCAGCAGGGGGGGGTTGCACATAGTTTTGTAGATGGTACACAGGCAGTGCCGAGATGGATGAGAGCTCGTAAGGTTCAGATAATCTGAGCAACACTGTGGTTCTGACCCTGGATGCTCATGAATGTTGTGTTACTTTATAAAATATCATTGCTTCAGTTAATACCAATAAATTATACAAGATAGTCCAACAAAACATTCCCTCTCTGACTCCCTATCACATGTTTTCTTTAGGTGGATGTACTGGACGGACTGGGAGGAGGATCCGAAGGAGAGCAAGCGAGGTAAAATTGAGCGTGCTTGGATGGACGGCTCCAACAGAAACGTGTTCCTGACCAGCAAGACGGTGCTGTGGCCCAACGGTTTGAGCCTGGACATCCCACAGGGCGTCCTCTACTGGGTGGATGCCTACTACGACCGCATTGAGATGGTCTACCTCAACAGCTCGGAACGCAAGGTTGGCGCTCGCCGTCGTCGGGATTATTTTACCGTAGTCAGAGATGGAGCAGCAGATTATTCTGACAGGGTTTGATGGGCTGATGATGCCCTAATAAGGAGGTTTAAAGCAGGTCGACACTGTGGGTGGTCAGAATGCTGTCCAACGTACTGGTGTCCAATTTATGATTATAGTGATATTTTATTATGTTGGCTGTATTATATTGTTGATAAAGACGGGAATTAAATCTATATGTTTACACACACACGCTAAATAGGTTTTATGACCTGCTTTTTCATACTATTTTTACCCTACACTGATAAGAACTGAACATGCTGCCCAAAATAATTTATAAGGCTTCAGAGAACAGGTCATAAAGCCAGAAAATGAAATTAATTATGCTTTCAGCAGATGTTTCAATGATTGTTTGGTAACGTCTTCTTGTGAGCATTAATTTGTTTGTATCTTTGTACTGTACAACAATTCTGTTGTTTCTCTCGCCCCACTAGACGGTGTATGAAGGTCAGGAACTGAACCACGCCTTTGGTTTGTGCCACTATAAACACTTCCTGTTCTGGAACGAGTACCGCAGTGGCAGCATTTACAAGTTGGACACCACCACTGGCACTGCCACCCTGCTGCGCAACGAAAGGCCGCCCATCTTTGAAATACGCATGTACGACGCTCAGCAGCAGCAAGGTACTGGGCCGAACATCACACACATCCTGAAGTCACGGTGGTCCAAAGATGCAGCCATGAGGCATTATCGACATTCGTTTTGAGCTTCTATTCCTCAAGTTATGTATTTTAAATTCTTGTTTGTTCTACAGGCTCTAATGCGTGTCGTGTGTACAATGGAGGGTGCAGCAGTCTTTGTCTGTCCATACCAGGAGGTCGGCAGTGTGCCTGTGCAGAGGACCAAATACTAGACCCGGCCGACAACACCAGCTGCAAAGGCAAGTAGACACAGAAACGCTCCGCATGTACATACATGTGGAGGATTTCACAAGGTGCAGGTTTGACTCTCTGATTTAATTCTAGTGTGCAGTAAAATGTTTCAATACATCAGACGCACACGGGTTGCACATAACAGAAGCCTCCACATGATGTTATTCCAACTAACAGAAGCCTCTGAGTACTATGATATCAAGGGTACATAATAGGTACACTCCAGAAATATCACTCAAATATTAAAACTAGCCGTCAAGTTCTTCAGCAGCCAATATAATGAGAGGAAGGGAGGCTGTGCAAGGCTGATGTCATGTTGCATGTTTTTCTGTTGATGTTTCTGCATCTGATTAGATCTAACAAATTAATAATAGACACATCATCTTTCAATTTTAACTGAGGATGTATTTCACACTAATGATATCGTCTGTGTTGTCTGTTTGCTTACATGCATTCTCTGTAGGGAACTTATTTTAAGTAATTGTAGGAAAACAGAATATATCTGCAGCAGCATCCCCTTGTTTCTGAGAGAGAACATGTATAAATACTTGAATAAATAATGCAACAAAGTACACAGTGCACTTTTTTTTGGTGCTTTTTCTTTGCCCATCAATTTAGCTTTTTCTGTAATTCAAATCTGTTTATCTTATTTCTACATTCTTCCATCCCCTCCTTTTCACACTCTTTTTATCCCTCCGCTCTCCTCCACAGCCAACCCGTCCTACGTGCCCCCTCCACAGTGCCAGCCTGGGGAGTTTGCTTGTAAGAACAACCGCTGCATCCAGGACCGCTGGAAGTGCGACGGGGACAACGACTGTCTGGACAACAGCGACGAGGCTCCCGAGCTGTGCCGTGAGTTGTTGCACCCACACAAAAACACCCACACACAAACACACACACACACACGCACACACACATATAGGCCTCACATAGTTTTGAAACCTCTGCCCATCCTGCAGTCTGAATTTGACAGTCTGGTGATGCTGGAGAGAAATAAGAGAGCAGTCTGAGTCCAGTGAGTGTGTGTCTATTTACATGCGCATGTATGAGTGTGCAAGGAAGAATCTGGTCATGTTTGTGTGTCTGTCTGTCTGTGTTGAGACCAGTTCCCCTTCCAGGCAAAACAAATCCTCGTCCAAAACAGCTAGAATATTTAACCTCCGTCTCACTCCCTCATTGCACCTCCCAGCTCTCCACTCCTTCGCATTTCCAGCCCTCATCAGCTTCCCCACACACAGTTTCTCTCTTTCCTCTGTGCCCTCCTTGCCCTTCAATACATCCTTTATTTTCTCCAGACCAGCACACCTGCCCCACCGACAGATTTAAGTGCCAGAACAACCGTTGCATCCCCCTACGCTGGCTGTGTGATGGGGACAACGACTGTGGGAACGATGAGGACGAGTCAAACACCACCTGTTCAGGTACAAACACAAACAATGAAACTGAAAATTGACTGGTGCTTCTTTTTTTTCATATATTGCACTTTCAGGTCAATGCTCTCCCCAATCCTCTTAACCTGATCTGGTATTGTCTTTCAGCTCGCACCTGCCCACCTAATCAGTACTCCTGTGCCAGCGGGCGCTGCATCCCTATTTCGTGGACATGTGACCTGGATGATGACTGCGGTGATCGGTCAGATGAGCCGGCCTCTTGTGGTTGGTCAACATTGTCTCACAGTTCATAAGTCTGGTTGGATCCGTAACTGCAGTTCTAGCTATTTGCACAGCTCCTTGAGAGGTTGGTTTTCTCTCCACAGCCTACCCGACATGTTTCCCCCTCACCCAGTTCACCTGCAACAACGGACGCTGCATCAACATTAACTGGCGGTGCGATAACGGTTAGTTTCTGATCTTCACTCTCTGATTCTTCGGTGTGCCTGCGTATAGAGGCGAACTCCTGACTTTCCTTTGTTGGCTGTGCACGTTTGGCCACTAGCCTCACGTTTGCATATCCTCCTCTCAGTGTCATCATGTGTGTTTTTACCATTTTTTCCGTCCTTTGTTGTTCTGTCTCGTTGATTCATGTTGTCGTTGTCCCGTGTTGTGCTATTCGCCCACTCTGCTGTCTTCCGTTGGTTCTGTCTTTCAGAAAAGGATTGTGGTGACGGCTCTGATGAGTTGAATTGTCCAAACCTGACCGGTTAGTGCATAGATCAACATGCACCACAGCAGCCATGACGCTAGCCCAGCTCTAAGACCAGCCAGGCAGACTCAGGGACAGTTAGGGCTGCTTTTCTGCTAATTGAACACGGCCACAAGCTGAGGCCGACACTGCTGCTGCTAACCTGCCGCACACGGGTGTGGAGGGAAAATTAGATTTGACAAATTGCAAATGCATTCATGATTCAACCAATACATGGTTGATCTGTTTGCATCAAATTAATTCAACTTTATTTAATCTAGTCTAGATTTTATAGCAGGCAAGTATATGAATATAAAGTTGTTTAACCGCAGGATTATTAGATTCCTCCCTAAATAGAATTAAACACTTTATTTAAATAATATTTATAGATACAACTGCTTATAGTGCTCTGCTGCCAAGCTCAATGTATCAGCGCCGGGTACATTCCTCGTGGTGCATGGTGTGATCTATGCAATTTCTGTCATTTTGAAAACCCTGTTTGCTCATATTCATGTTTTTATGTATTCAGTGATTTTCCTGTCTGTGTGTTAATTGTAGAAAAAGTGTGGCTTGGATTTATGTCACAGGGGTATGCAAATGTGTTCACCTTGAGACGGTGGGCGCCAGGTAATGTGAGAGAGCAGGTGTTGTTTGACAGTGTTTTTTTTCCCTCCAGATAACGACTGCGGGGACAACAGTGACGAGGCAGGCTGCAGTCACTCGTGCTCCAGCGCTCAGTTCAAGTGTAACAGTGGCCGATGCATCCCAGATTACTGGACCTGCGACGGTGATAATGACTGTGGGGACTACAGCGACGAGACCCACGCAAACTGCACCAATCAGGGTGAGTGTCCAGTCAGGTTGGGCTTCCTGCGCAGGGCTGACGGATGAGAGACTCTTGAATATTATTATTGTTAGTGAGAAACACGGTTTGCAAAATGGTTAGTAACGCTAAGTGATGATATGATTAAATTCCCACATAGCAACATTGGTCTGCTGGGGCCCAAACCCCCTATACTCGCCCTAAATACAGCAAAAATTGGCCCAGATCTATTGGCCACAGGCTAAGGGGTTAGTTAATAGAGCAAAAACTTCTTGGTACCGCACCAATTTGGCACCCCCAATATTTTTATAGGGTTATGATATTGGATAAAAACCTCTATATATTCTTGCCCCCCTGAAGACATACTGACACCATCTTTATGCCCTACTTTCCTGTATTAAGCTAACCCCCAACCCTCTGGCTACAAGATCTGCACCACCTGTGGACAATAAGAGTTCCAATTGGACGTGTGACCCTTCACTGCTTTCCTATTTGCTGACGACTATATGTCGTCTTATGTCAATCTACTAATGAATAAATTACAATCTGACCCAAAATAAAATTAGGACAGAGGGCGTGAAGAGCTCAGATGCTTCAGGGGCTGTATGAAGAACTGTATCTTTATCTGCCACCTTCACCATACTCGGACCAGAAGGCTGCTTTTATCACATATTTCGCAGCCTCAGGTGTGCAGGCCACAAATGACATGGAAATACAAAACGAGGCTGCACGTCATGCGCTGAGCATTCTGCCACAACTGTGACAGATGGTTGTTAATATCACGGGTGGGTTGTTGCATCCTGGCACTGCTCTATAAATGATCTCCTCAGGTGCATGTGGCGTTAAGGTTTGACATTTCAGTCATTAGAAGTGCTGGAACTCGTTCCCTATCAGTCACTAGTTTCAAGTGACTTCTCTTTTGAATATAAACACTGATGCACCGACTCGCCATCATCTTTTAGTAATTATGCCTCAGTGAAGAGCAACTGTGACACAACAACAGAAATGATTCCCTGTCAGCTGGTGTTTATGACTAAACAATGACTTTCTGAATGAGTCCTTGAAATCTGTCTCTTGTTTCCATCCAGCTTTCTATCAGACAGCTCATCAGTTATTGTTTTTACCCTCCTTGGATGCTGCACTCTGTCTGCAGGGGATAATGGAAAACAATGTCTTACTAAAGTCATGTGTCGTCTGTTCTGCCAGCCACCCGTCCTCCTGGAGGATGTCATACCGATGAGTTTCAGTGTCGGATGGACGGCCTTTGCATCCCGTTGCGCTGGCGCTGTGACGGGGACACTGACTGCATGGACCTGAGTGATGAGAAGAACTGTGAGGGTGTTACACACATGTGTGATCCAGCAGTCAAGTTTGGCTGCAGGGACTCTGGTGAGGAGACCACCATGCCACACATTAATATTATACGTTTGTGTATAGGTGGTATTGATTCATTAATAGATGGCGTGTTCCATTGCATTCACATACAAAGAGATCCCATGTCATACAAACTTTCTCTTATTCTTTTGGCTCAGAGAACTTACACGGATAAACAACACATCAGTTTTATCCAACAATATTTTTAAATCAATTAATTTACAATCAGAATATGTTTTGAAAAGCAATGCACCTCATTCAAAGCTCAGCGGATGTATTATTTGTCTACGATGTAATCAATAGAACCGGTAAGTAAACCTGTCTTCTGTCTGTAGCGCGCTGCATCAGCAAAGCCTGGATGTGCGACGGCGACAGTGACTGCGAAGACAACTCAGACGAGGACAACTGTGAGGCGCTGGTGTGTAAACTCTCCCACCATGTGTGTGCCAATGACTCCACCATCTGCCTGCCTGCAGAGAAACTTTGTGATGGCACTGATGACTGCCCAGATGGCTCTGATGAAAAGCTCTGTGGTAGGAGACAACAGCACCCAGACTGACTTTCAGTCCAGGGAACTTCAGACACCTTAATAGCATTCAGTGACGGCCTTCCTCCCGTCAATCATATCCTGGGTGTCTCTGTTTTACAGATCTGTGTTCATTGGACAATGGCGACTGTAGCCACAACTGCACAGTGGCCCCTGGGGAGGGTGTGATTTGCTCGTGTCCACTGGGCATGGAGCTCGGCCCTGATAACAAGACCTGTCAGATCCAGAGCTTCTGTGCCAAACACCTTAAATGCAGCCAGCGCTGCGAACAGGACAAGTTCAGTGTGAAATGCTCCTGTTATGAAGGCTGGGAGCTGGAGCCGGATATGGAGAACTGCAAGAGCACGGGTAAGGATCAGGGAGCACGACGGGGGGGCAGGATGGTTGGAAAACAAGGGTGAAGGAAGTTGAAAGACTACAGTGGACAAATTGATGACTTGATTGCTGTAAGCTGTACAGAAGAGAAGAAGATAGAGAAGTTGTTCTGAGCTTTGTCAGGGTTTACGATTGCAGTCCAGAAGGGCGGTGTGGATTTGGAATCCAGCAAAGAAGAGGCCCAAACAGGAAACTGTGGTTGGAGAAGCCTCTGTATGCCAAATGATGATACGTATTTGCACAATAGAGGGCTTGAGACGGAAGGGAAAAGAGGAAGACCTCAAAGGCCCACGAAAATAACGAGGGGAAAAGTTTCACCAGAAAATGAACTGAGAAAAAAATAACAAAGAAAAGAAGAATCTGAAATATTTAAGAATAAAAAGAAGTGTAGACATGCTTATTACTGATGTCATCAAGGGGGCAGGATGAGGAAAGTATTCACTCACAATAAATCAGCTTTGAGTTGTATCGTGGACATTAAGAATATTAGTTGTGTCCCTCCAGCAACTAGCAAATGAGAAAAGAAGAATTTATGATTCTGCTCCACTGCCAGGTCTCGCCACGAAGACCCTGCCTGTTAAGTACAGATAACTCCTGTCTTATTTACAGTGCGTTTTAATTACCCGGGATTAGAGCCACTTTCAACACAGCCCCTCTTTCATTGGACAAGTCAAACACTGCAGTGAAACATGGCAGCGGCTCGGTTCGTGCTGTAAAGCAGAGCCTTCCTGCAGCAGTCTGAGTTACAGTCAAAGGAGGCAAAGCAAACAGATTTTAACACTTTAGCTTCTGGTCGATTTCTACTCTACAAAATGCGCCTTGTGACCTTTCCTCTCCTTTTCCACAGATCCCTTTAAGCCCTTTATAATTTTCTCAAACCGACACGAGATCCGCCGCATTGATCTCAATAAGGGAGAGTTCAGCGTGTTGGTGCCAGGTCTGAGGAACACCATCGCCCTGGACTTCCATCTCAGCCAGAGCGCCCTCTACTGGACAGACGTGGTAGAGGATAAGATATATCGTGGGAAGCTGTCTGAGAATGGGGGTGAGCACAACCTTTTGTTGCTCTGTTTTCATGACATAATACCATCAGATGAAGCATGTTGGACATGCAAAGAAACTCCCTCATACAGCCTCAAGTAGAACTACTTTATATGATTTATTTCTGATTTGAAATGGGTCAGTAAATCTAATCTAACAATCATAATCAGGGGAATTAAATTGACAGTCTGTGATCGCAAACCATTCGTTCTTTTAGTGATGACAATTTTACAATTATTCTAATTGTCTGTGAGGCTGCAGAGTGAACGGCTTCTGTTGCTGCGGCCACTTTGGGAACAGAAAATTAGCTGTTACTTCATATTGTTTGGACCAGTTTGCAGATCAACTGAGGCGCCATCATCACAGCAATAATACTGAGGAACTCATGTGAATCAGTACGACTTATTATTAAAGCATTCATGTATATACAGTATATTTGTGTGCTATGTGTCTAAAGCACAGCCAGTAGGATCCTGTATGTTGTTAGTACGTGTTGTTATTGCTCCAGTTATATCTCCTCTCCTATAATCAAACATCTCTCTCTGATTAGAAAACCTACTGGAACTGAAAAGTCCAGACCAAAGTGTGGGAAGAGATTTCATTTTCTAAGGCCCATTCTTTAATTCACAACCCTCCTGAGACAGCACTGAATTTATTTATTTATTTGATAATTATTGCTTTCTTTCCCTCAAACATAGCATCTACGGAGTTCATGGAAGGAATTTTAGTTAGCTGCGAATCCAAAATCGTCTGATTACATTTACATAATTTGTAAAGCCTGAAGCAAAGTGGTTCAGGGCTTCGAGGCAGCTTTATTTGCACATATCGAAATGTTGTATACATTTATTAAAAAAAACAGAGTTTCCCAGCAGGGTTGTTTATTTTATGAGGTTACATATGGTTTCATTATAGTTGAGGTTATTAAGAACTTTGTTGGATAGTTCTGAATTAACATACAAAACAAAACCTGAATGTTGATCGTCTCTTCTTTTTATTCCATCGTCGTAGCTTTAACCAGCTTTGATGTGGTGATCCAGTATGGACTGGCTACCCCGGAGGGCCTGGCAGTGGACTGGATAGCGGGAAACATTTACTGGGTGGAAAGCAACCTGGATCAGATCGAAGTAGCCAAGTTGGACGGGACCATGAGGACGACGCTGCTCGCTGGAGAGGTTGAGCATCCTCGAGCTATCGCCCTGGACCCCCGAGACGGGTAACGACTGCAGTACTTCTCAGTACTAACTGCTACTACTGAAGAGCATGTCTAACTGCGTCCCCGTATTGTGTCAGGATCCTCTTCTGGACAGACTGGGATGCCAGCTTGCCGAGGATTGAAGCTGCATCCATGAGCGGAGAAGGCAGGAAGACCATCCATAAGGAAACTGGCAATGGAGGCTGGCCAAACGGACTCACTGTTGATTATCTAGAGCGACGCATCCTCTGGATCGATGCCAGGTCAGACAGAACAGGACATGAAACAATAATTCTTTGGTGCACATGTAATATATTTCAGTTATACCTAGAAATTAAATGTCGTTACATGCAGGTCTGATGCCATTTATTCAGCAAAATACGACGGTTCAGGGCTGATTGAAGTTCTGAGGGGCCATGAGTATCTGTCCCATCCCTTCGCCGTCACCATGTACGGCGGCGAGGTTTATTGGACGGACTGGCGGACCAACACGCTGGCCAAGGCCAACAAGTGGACCGGGGGCAACGTCACTGTGGTCCAGAGAACCAACACGCAGCCGTTCGACCTCCAGGTCTACCACCCGTCCAGACAACCGGAGGGTAAGACATCCAGTCTCCAAAACTTCTTCAATAAACAAAGTCCGTAATCTCTCCTGGAGGGATGAACACCGCTCCTACAAAAGTTATTCACTCATTTTGAGTTTTGATTTTCCAACAGGTGCTGAAGTTGTTAGAGGCCTGATGGCATAGTGTTTAATTCTCACACATCAAGCCATGAATATTTCACCCTGCTGCAGGAGCCAACAGTCCGTTCTCTGATGACTAACATCGTCCGTAAGAGAGTGAAAAACAACTTGTGACTCATTTCAAAACGTCTTCCTCTCCGCAGCCCCCAACCCTTGTGCGGCTAAAGATGGCAAGGAGCCCTGCTCTCATCTCTGCCTCATCAACTACAATCAGACCTTCTCGTGCGCCTGCCCTCACCTCATGAAGCTCGGCACCGACAAACGCACTTGCTTTGGTGAGCATGAGCACACACACGCATCAACGCAGGTGGCGTAGAAAACACACACTCTTTTGACTTCCCCTCTAAGCTTGCAGATAATTTCCCTCTTGGTTGTTGTTGAAAACAGAGTGTAATCGCTGTGCTTGCTGAATTTATTTTGTCGTGTGTGTGTAAGAGGGAATGTAGAGGATTAAACTGCTTTTTTTTTTTCATTTTGAGGCTCCATTGCTGAGACAGCTTTGGTGCCCATCGGAAAGTGAGAGTGGGCTCGTTGAGTCGGTGTGAGAGTTTAGTATTCAGGACAGCTATTTCTATTATCTTCAGGGGTAATGGACTGGAGGGCCCCATTCTGTCTGATGCAGGCATCAGCCACAAGCCTCGTCTGGCAGGACTGATACAGCCCGACACTGTTATTATTCGCCTCTCCTCTCTTTTTCTTTCCTTCCTTTCCTGTCAATCATTGAAGCTGCACACAATCGAATGACGGGAGGACCAACGCCGTTCTAATGTATCTACACTGACTGATTCGCTCACACTTCACACGTCTGCGCTATTGAATTAGCCAGCCAGACGCAATCAATGGAGCCAACGATGCAATTGGATTAACTGTTTGTTAAAGCGTCAGGAGTAACAAACAAACATCCATTCTGCAACAGACGATCCATAACTTCAGTGTGCTCTGATGCATTTGACTTCTAACTTTGAGCTACATTTAATCCCTGACTCTGCAAATTGATCGCTGAAGCTTTGGAAAATACCAAAAGTATTGTTGACATCTTCTCTCCCCCCCCTCCCTGCTCAGAGTCTCGTCAATTCCTGCTGTATGCTCGCCAGATTGAGATCCGAGGAGTGGACATAGACAACCCGTACTACAACTACATCATCTCCTTCACTGTGCCGGACATCGACAACGTTACCGTGGTGGACTACGATGCTCTGGAACACCGTATCTACTGGTCAGATGTCCGCACGCAGACCATCAAGAGAGCTTTCATTAACGGCACTGGAGTTGAGACCGTGGTCTCTGCTGGTACGAAAGAGGCGCCTTGAACAAGTGCCATCCTAATGAGTTCTACAGTAGATCTTTCTAAAGAGCCGGAGTGATTTATGCCCATATTCTCCCAAAAAAAAAAAAAGCTGGCAATTGTATTTTCTCTACGTATTTTTACTAACTCCCTGTCTCAGGCACAGTGTACTGTTTTAAAGTCTGGCTATGAAACACATCAACCGCAAAGCTTGTTCAACGGTTCTGCGTGTGTGTGTGTGTTCATCCATCTTCAGATCTACCCAATGCTCACGGCCTCGCAGTGGACTGGGTGTCCAGGAACCTGTTCTGGACCAGCTATGATGCCAATAAGAAACAGATTAATGTTGCCAGACTGGACGGCTCCTTCAAAAATGCTGTCATCCAGGGCCTGGACAAACCACACTGTCTGGTGCTGCATCCAATCCTGGGGTTGGTCCCACACACACACACACGCACACACACACACACACACACACCCTTGATCCTTTCAGACACACACAGTCGTTCTTCTACATTTCTCGCGGGCACCCGTCATTGACATAATGCATTCCGTAGCCCTTTAAACTAACATTCATAATCACTACTGAATGTCTAACCCTCAAACCAAGTCTTCGCCCTCAAACAGCCATTTAAACTAACCGGTCCAGCATCTGGGTCCCACGAAGCCGTCGGACCCCTCAAGTATAGTTAAACGAGGCCACAAGCACACACACACACTCCCTTCTTTCGCAGTCAGCAATGACAGGCGGGATAGTTTGGTATAATTGGCTGCCGACCTCTTACAGTTTCTTCACTCAGGAAGTGATTTCATATTTTCTACCCCCCCGTCATTGTTCTCTTCTCTCTCTGTCTAGCTCTGGTCTTGAAAGAAGGCTTTTGTGCTCAGATAGACCATGAATTATTTACCTGCTGTGGCTCGGATGATTTCTGTCGCTATTTCGGTTTCATTGTTTATCCTCTGTCTGTCGTCCTCTGTCTTGTATAGCGAATGTCCATTTTTCCCTCCTGTCTTTCCTCTTGAAACCTTATCCCTCCGAGCTCCCCGAAGAAATCTGGCTTGGCCTCTCCTCCTTATGAGCAGAGCTGAGACGGAACATCTGTATTTATGTCTTGACTTTTGCCCTGCAGGAATACGTGTTCCTTTGATTATGTGAGGTGGATGAAGAAACTCTCTTAAGAAATGTTGATAACTTTCTTTGTGTGCTTACTTCAGTGGAGGAATGTTTCCGATCTGAGCATTGTTGGCATGGG
>CAAKHC010016142.1:0-13220 GCA_901007825.1 Macroramphosus scolopax | reverse complement strand
AATTGAGTAATACAGAGAATAGGAATTTGAGCCACATTGACACAGATACAGAACAACAATACAGTAAGACTGATTACTTGATTGCTCGTTGTAAACTAGTCACTTAACAGCTGCCTCATCTGCTCTCATCTTCCTTATTGGTGCCTTATTGTCTGATGCGATAGATCACCATCATCATTGTCTCTCTTCTGTCGTCCACAGGAAACATCTACTGGACGGATCAGGGCTTCGATGTGATCGAGGTGGCCAGACTGAATGGCTCCTTCCGTTATGTGGTGATCTCCCAGGGCTTGGACAAGCCTCGCGCCATTACTGTCCACCCGGCGAGAGGGTGAGAGGAAACAACCCAGTGCCAATTATCACTGCAGTGCTGTGTTGTAATTTCTCTCATTATTGATTACCGGAGGAGTGAAATTGGTGCCTTGCCCATGATTGTGCGAATGTGTGTGTGTGCAGCTACTTGTTCTGGACAGAGTGGGGCCAGTATCCCCGTATTGAACGCTCCCGTCTGGATGGTACTCAGAGGGCCGTTCTGGTCAACGGCAGCATCAGCTGGCCCAACGGTATCTCCATCGACTATGAGGTACAGCAGAAACAAGCCATTCCGACATATTTATCCCGGTGATCCAGTGCAGACTTTGTTCCATACTAACTGTCTCTGTGCTCGTAGGATGGTTTGCTGTACTGGTGTGATGCCAGGACAGATAAAATCGAGCGCATTAACTTGGAGACTGGAGAGAACAGGGAGGTGGTGCTGGCCAACAACAACATGGACATGTTCTCTGTGTCTGTGTTTGAGAGCTACATCTACTGGAGTGACAGGTACCGATCCGAACTTCTGCCTCGCTTGCTCGGGATGTTCAACCGCATTCTTAATCTCGTTGTTTCTCTGGCTGCTTTTCATGCAGGACGCACGCCAACGGCTCTATTAAGAGAGGCAGTAAAGACAACGCCACAGACTCTGTGTCTCTGAGGACCGGCATCGGGGTGCAGCTCAAAGACATCAAGGTCTTCAACAGGGCCAGACAGCAGGGTTAGCAATCTGTGTTTTCTTTTTAAAAAGTTTACACGTACATTTGATTTTAGAAATCCATTTTAAAAGCTTGGTTAATGATCTCGTTGTGGTTTTCCATGTCTGTGTACAGGAACCAACGTGTGCAAAGTCAACAATGGCGGCTGCCAGCAGCTTTGTCTTTTCCGTGGCAACGGCCAGCGGACGTGCGCCTGTGCCCACGGCATGCTAGCGGAAGACGGCTGCAGCTGCCGAGATTATGACGGTTATCTGCTCTACTCGGAGCGAACCATACTAAAGAGTGTTCACCTGTCGGACGAGAACAACCTGAATGCGCCCATAAAACCCTTCGAGGACCCCGAGCACATGAAGAATGTCATTGCACTCACTTTCGATTACAGAGGAGGGGGGGGGAAGGGAGCTAACCGAATCTTCTTCAGCGACATCCACTTTGGCAACATCCAGCAGATCAGTGATGATGGATCGGACCGTAAAACGGTGGTAGAGAGTGAGTATTTCCACATCTGAGCTCCCTGTAAAGTCTTCCTGTTCTTTAACCTCCTCCCAGTTTATCTACGGTGATTCTAACCTCCTGTGAGTCATATGTGAAGAGCAATTTGTTTTGAGTTATATCTGGTTTCATCTCTGTTTTGTGAATAACAACAAGCTCAGTCGTAGAGATCAGAAACCCCCCAGAGAGACGTTTTCCTGGAGAGGAAAACATTCCCTGAAACCAGCTATCTTGAAGTTGTAGCCAAACTAGAACACAGTGTTTATGGACAAAGACAGAGACAGAGAACGCTTCATTCACCTTATCTCAGCACAAGAAAACACAGGCCCACTGTTAATGTCTCATCTTTAAACTGCTTCACAACCAAAGCATGATTCAAGATTGTCTGTCCTAATGTCTCTGCAGAGCAGCACCTTGATCTGACACAAAGATCTCAGATGTTGTATTGTTCAGTATAGTTTCCAGTGTCCATTTTCTGCAAAACAACCCATCTTGCAAGTTTTATTGTAATTCCCAGCGGTCTGGATAGGCTCAGTGGTTGTGAGTGTCAGGTGGTCTGTTACTTTGCTCTCCCCTCTTGAACAGCCTCAGTACGTCCTGCCTGAACTTTTGGGACATGAGCACGTAGAGGATCGGGTTGACGACTGTAGAGGAGTTGGCCATGAGCCGTGCAAACACGCTGAACGGGCCGTAGCGCGGTGAGGTGCCAGTGGCCCCTGATATTTCATCTGACAGTAAGGCCAGTGTCAGTCCGTAGGACGGCAGCCAGCAGAGAGTAAAAGCTAGCACCAGCAATGCTGACGTCTGCGTTACCTTACTTTGGTAGCGCTCTACTTGAGGGGCACTGCCAGCCTGCCGACTCCTCCATAGGAAGACGTAGATGTTGCCGTATGCCACTGCGATGGTGACTAGTGGAAGTAAGAAAGCCACGAGGAAGTGAAACAATCCGTAGATTAGCTGGTCTCTATGCGGCAGGAAAGAGAAGCAAGCAAAGCCATCAGGTTCCCGGCGTGGGGTTCCCACATGGCGGAAAACCAGCTGGGGGGCCGCCAGGCAGCAAGCTGGGACCCAGAGAAGTGTAGCAGCTATAGAGACCCGCTTGGAAGAGAGGAGGTAGTAGGCTCTGGAAGGCTTCACCACAGTCAGATAGCGTGACACAGCGAGCAGGGCCAGCGTGAAGACGCTGGCTGTGGAGCAGGCCGATCCCAGGAAGCCCACCAGACGACACATGACGTCCCCAAACGGCCAGTGCTGCATGGCCATGGCAGCGGTGTGGAAGGGAAGCATGGAGAGCAAAAGGAGGTCTGCAGAGCTCAGAGCCAGCAGGAGGACATCCGTCCCCGTGCCGGGCGTGGAGCTCTGGGGAGTCTGTGCAACATGTCCTGCCGCCCTCCTCCTCCTCCCACATAGAATCACCACCACCATGGTGTGTCCCCCCACCCCCAGCACAAGAATCAGTATATCCAATATTGGCACAAGGACCTGCTCCACATCGCCCAGCCCGCTGTCGCTGCTGTTCCCCGGCAGGTCTCCTGCATCTGTAGAGTTCCACTGCAACATTTCTTCAACTTCAGTCATGTGTTTGAGCCATATTGCAACTGACACACAGCCGGTACACCCAGGCGGGGCGGTCGTAAAACTACTGATAATACATGTGGAAGCTATTAGTCACTTGGTAGGTCGAGGAAAGATTACTAAGAAATAACATCACACCCACTTGAAACAACTTCTTACATGTTGATGATGAATTGAACCGCGAGAAGCTGTTCATGTCCATTCTGACACGGTGAAGATGACACCGCCTCTTCAAACTTGTCCTTGAGTACGAATCCGGAGAAAAAGCAATTCCATAGTTCAGTGTTAAATCAGCTGACCACGTTCTGTACGGGAATCAGGCCATTCCAGGGAACGGGGAGGAAATAACGTTACACTCCTCCTGGACTCCAAAGGCATCTGAAGTGTTGATCGCTAAAGGCTGCGGATTGTGTGATTTCCTGTCACCTCAAAGGCAGCTGCTCCACATGACATTTCAGATGGGTCATTGCTCGGAAATCCAACCAGAGCCGTAGTTCTGCCTCAAAGGGACGGATCTCTTGAGAATCCAAATGGTAGCGGAGGAGGAAGAAAGCGTGAATGGCTTGACAGTAAGAGTGGACGGAGGCGAGTCGACGGCAGGTGAACTCTGGACCGACTGTCACAGAGCAGGGCAGCGATTGGCTGGGCTGCTCCCTGTGGGCGGGCCCAATAAAAACCAAACATACTTTTTTCCCAGGGTCCATTGTTTTTGTCTCTTCTTCCCAAAAAGGATCAGCACATTTCCTAATCGTTGTCTGTGTGCACATACTGTATATACAGCATGTCCACAGATATGGTGAACACACAAAGCGGGGGCAGAGTGAAATAGAGCCCGCTATCAGAATTCAGGGTAATTATTGACTTTATTCAAACACTATAAAAACTGTCCTTGCCACAATAACCAGCTTAGCTCAAGAGCAATAAATTCAGCTCATTACATCAGGCAACACATGTGCTTAGGTGAGCAACGGTGTGAAGATAAACAGACGTTCAAGAATATGAGTGGAAGGCACTGCTGGAGATTTACAACTCATTAACTCGCTATAGAAAGAGAGAATAGGGTTGAAAACATTTCACTTGGCTCCTTATTGATTTACTAGACATGTATGAGTTTGAAAAGCAGAGGCAAGCTTTGAATACCTTCACTGGGCTCTCAAGTTGCCTCACCTCGTTGGTGGTTGCACAGCATGGGGCGTACAAAGGTTGATTCATGTCCAGGGCGTCGCGCTGCAGATAGGGAGGTGTAGTGTCAAGTGTCCCACCTGGTGGGGAACATCGCTGGTCCTCTCGCCAGAGCCTGAGCTCATATCCAGCACTGCACAAGGCAGCTATCACAACCGTCAATGAGTAACAACAATTGGACAATGAGCAATTATTTGGTTCTGGCAAGATCTGTTGTTCCGTTTCTCGCAAACGGACTCTTCCTGTACACATAATGTGTGTGTTGTTTCTCAGCAGCGGAGCAGCTGTTGTCTATTTGCCGCTACAGGACTTTGTGTTCCTCCATCTTGGCTGACTCTTTCCTGTCCTCTGGCCGAGGTTCAGGCACGAAGCTCAACCTCTTTCTCCTCTCAATGCGGCGGAGCACAAATGTGACTTTTTCACTTCTGTGTTCTGTTGATGAGGTATTGCGATGGAAAGTAACACGCTACTCCAGCCGCTGTTATTGTGACCTTCGTGGTGAGCTATTTGTTGGATAAAAGCCTCGAATCACACAGTGTTCTCGATCACCATTACCGGGCTGTCATGGCCACAGCCGTGACTCCGCGCCGCCACACAGCGGCGTGCCAGGAGTTGATGCCAGACCCTGTTGTCTTTTAACACAGCTCTGGGATGGACTCGCTCCTTTCTTCTGTCTTTTCACTCTCTTTTTTTTTCCTCTGTCCTTCCACTTTTTGATTATCTCTTTCCTGTTTTTCTGTTTCAGATGTTGGTTCAGTGGAAGGTTTGGCGTATCACAGGGGTTGGGATATGCTGTACTGGACCAGCTACACAACCTCAACCATCACCCGCCACACCGTGGATCAGAGCAGCTGGGGTGCTGTCGACCGGCACACTGTGGTCACGATGTCAGGAGACGACCACCCCAGAGCGTTTGTCCTCGACGAGTGTCAGAGGTCAGAACTAATCCACTCATTAATGGCACCTTTTTTTCACAAGACGTTTTTCCCTCATTTGTGACAGTTTCCCTTTTCCATGCAGCCTGATGTTCTGGACCAACTGGAATGAGCAGTCTCCCAGCATCATGCGTGCCACACTCACCGGCTCCAATGTCCTTGTCATCATTGGCACTGACATCCGAACCCCTAACGGCCTGGCCATAGACCACCGCGCTGAAAAACTCTACTTCTCTGATGCCACGCTCGACAAGATAGAGCGTTGCGAATATGACGGCAGTAGGCGCTATGTGAGCGATACGCACACACACACACACACACATGGTCCACATCATGAATCACAGTATAATTACCTAATATCAGCCGTCCGTCCGTTGATCCTTCCCAGTTTGTTGACAGATCGTAATCAACTTGTTTCGCGGGTCCATGACTGTGGTTGTGCTTCCCCCTGCAGGTGGTGTTGAAGAACGAGCCGGTGCATCCGTTCGGCCTGTCTGTGTACGGAGACTACATCTTCTGGACCGACTGGGTGAGGAGGGCTGTGCTTCGGGCGGACAAATACACAGGAGGAGACATGAAGGTTCTGCGTGCCGACATCCCTCAGCAGCCGATGGGCATCGTCGCCGTGGCCAACGACACCAACAGCTGTGAGTCTCACCAAGTATTTGACCGTGTATTTGTGTGTGTCATGTGTTATTACTATTTTCTTTGTTGGCACTGTGGCACCAAATTCTTATTGCACGCACGCTGCTTCTACATTAGCTGGTAGCAGCTCTGCCAACATGTCAACGTAGGTTACAGCCTCCAAAGTAACATTAAAAAGTAACAGTGTCTTTGGGTGTTTTCACACCTGTCTTGTGCATTCTGGTTGAATTAAACTCCGGTTTGTTTTCCCCCGTTGGTGCGGTTCGTCTTGGCAGGTGTGAGACCAGCGATCGCCCCGGGGTGCATACCAAAACAAACACTTGTCCATTTTGTTTGTGGTTTGAACGTGATCCGAACCTGGGGAACTTCAGTAGTTTGAGCTTCATGTCTCCTTTAATTAGGGTGCTATGTAGGGCAGGCACGCTGCAGCAGCTTGTGTCGTAGAATAAAGTAGCAGATATATGCAAGAAAAAAGGAGTCAAAACATGTTCTCGTCCAGAGTGAGATCATCTTTCTGTGTTTATTATCCAGCTCCAGCCCTCCGATAAGTTCCCAATAATATGTTCTCAGTTGCTTTTCTTCGTGTGAAAAGAAACCGAAGCAGGAGGGAGAATACAGTCAGAATGGGAGCCGGGTTTATACATGAACTATCCTGAACCAGGGGAAGTATGAGAACACAAAAAGGCAAAAACCACATGACCAAAATAAGTTTCTGCCTCAGCAGAGCAGTTAATAAGGTGATGCAGTTATCTGGAGGTCCGACAATGCAGCAGGTGACTTCATGGGCCCGTCCGACATTCATGGACCCTCTCAGCTCTACTTTTCAACACATCCAGCTTTTATTGCCGTTCTTATCTTTTAACCGCACTTCCTCATCTTTTCCTCCAACCTGTCTTTGTTTGCTCCCTTTGATCAATGCAGCCTTTTTTTCCTCTCACCGTCAGCTATCGTCTCCCTCAGGTTGCTTCATTCAATCTTTTGGCTCCAAATCCCATTTGCTCATTTAGTTAAGCCTTCCGCGGAGGAAGCAGAGCCATTCCTACATTCATGCAGGCGAACATGCCCGCTGATGTGGATGCACATGCAGGAGAATGTGTTTGTTTGTGCATCGGGGTCCGATGACGACACGGTCAGACGCTCACCCGTGTGTGTTAACATTGTGTGGCTAACTTTCCTTAACACTCCTCCTCTCTGCGTAGGCCAGTTCTCTCTGTGTCGTGTCAACAACGGAGGATGTCAGGACCTGTGTCTGCTGACCTCTGAAGGAAGGGTCAACTGTAGTTGTCGTGGTGACAGGAAGCTTTTGGAAGACAACACCTGCATCGGTAACACAACAAACTGTTTACTTCTTGTCTGGCTGTCGATCTTATAAATATTACACAGTAAAAGGAAATCATTTTGCAGTAGAGGGCTGATAATCCTCCCCTTGTTTACCACTTTCAGCTCTGAACACCACATGTAACAACATTGACGAGTTCGAGTGTGGGAACGGAGACTGTGTTAACTACACGCTGACGTGTGACGGCGCCGCCCACTGCAAGGACAAGTCGGACGAGAAGCAGTCTTACTGTGGTGAGTTTTTTTTTTCCTGCACGGACGAGGTGATCGACCCTCTGCTTGTTGGTGCATATAATTTGAGTTCATGTCCACCTGTCCGCTTTCCAGCCAACCGTGTGTGTAAGAAGGGCTTCAGACGCTGCGTGAACGGCCGCTGTGTGAGGCACAACTCCTGGTGCAACGGACAGGACGACTGCGGAGACAATTCGGACGAGCTGTTCTGTAACTGTGAGTCAAGTCAAGGTTTTTATCACCAGCTGGTCTTTTGATGTTTTAAATGATGTCCTACCTCACGACTGTCTCATGTGTTTGCGTGCATCAGCCACACTCTGCTCAGCCGATCAGTTCCAGTGCAGAGTCGGCGGCTGCATCTCCAACTCCAGCAAGTGCAACCAGAAAGTGGATTGTGAGGACGCCAGCGATGAGATCAACTGCTGTAAGTTAAAAAGGATGAGACCCGTTCACCGAAATCAAAAGGAGAGATAAGAAAGGTCCTGGTGCTAAGTAGTGCCTCTATGCTTCTTTTGTCAGCTGCCACCGACTGTTCCAGTTATTTCCGTCTGGGAGTGAAGGGAGTGACCTTTCAGAAGTGCGAGTTCACCACCCTCTGCTATGCCCCTTCATGGCAGTGCGATGGAGCCAATGACTGTGGAGACTTCTCTGATGAAAGGAATTGCCCAGGTTTTTTTTTTAACATCTTCTAATACCTGAAATATGTGATACACACACTCAGTAGGCCAGTTTGTTTTCTTCCAAATGGACAGAAATAGATACTATGAAGGTTTTTGTGATGCAGATTTATTTCCTGTTTTCTCCCCTAATGCTTCTGTAATTCTTCTTTAACTCACCGCGTGTCTTTGCTCTGCCAGGGAGCGGGAAAACAAAATGCCCCACGCCGTTCTTCGCCTGTCCTAGTGGACGTTGCATCCCGATGAGCTGGACTTGTGATAAGGAGAACGACTGTGAGAACGGCGCGGACGAGGCTCACTGTGGTAAGTCCAGATACTCTAAAATCCAACAATCAGAACTGCAACGGACCTTTGCTCCGGTTTGGCACTCGGATCGGCACTTCATACATTCTCTCTGGAACCTTTTTAGATAAATTCTGCTCAGCCACCCAGTTCGAGTGTGGGAACCACCGCTGCATTCCCAACCTCTGGGTGTGTGACGGGGCCGACGACTGTGGTGACAGCAGTGATGAGGACAGCAAGTGCAGTGAGTGTTTGCCACGTTGAATACAAATACAAGAACAGTTGTAATTGTACAGCATGTAGAGTTTTGATCTGTCCTCTTTGGAACTTACTAACTTTACCTGACTGAGTGACTGTGTGAGCTTCTCAAACTCGCCGGCCTTTTTTAATCTCGTTGAACTGAACCCTGCAGCAGTAAACATCTGGCGTGAACATCAGACCAAACCTATTTGACACTTGATTTCTTTTACTCTTTAATCTCCCTTGAATGATAACTGCTGATGACTCTGCTGGTTGGAACATATGCAAAGAATGTAGGTTTATTTAATGGCTTTAAAACCTGGCTTTATAACCTGGATTAACATGATGCACCGATCCTCATCGTATGAATGGTATTAAAACCACTCCCGATTGCAACTTCCTATCACAGAAACCAAAACGTGCAGTCCTGAAGCGTTCCAGTGTCCTGGGTCACACATGTGCATCCCTCAGCGCTGGAAGTGTGACGGAGACATAGACTGCCTGGATGGGGCTGATGAGAGTGTCAAGGCTGGCTGTGGTGAGTACGGGACACATATAAACTCATCTTGATAACCCAGAAAGACAACGAAAGACAGAAACCTTTACTCATTCTCCAAATATTTGTATGTCTCAGTGTTCAACAACACGTGCAGCAGCGATGAGTTCATGTGCCAGGACCGGCAGTGCATCCCCAATCACTTTGTGTGTGATCATGACAACGACTGCAGCGACGGCTCCGATGAGTCCCAGGAGTGTGGTGAGTTTACCCGCGGCATTACAAGCTCTCCGTTAGCCGGTGCTTTAATCAATGAGGTCGCTTCTCCTCACCCTCACGCTGTTTGTTTGTTTTTTGTTGCTGCAGAATATCCAACATGTGGACCCAATGAGTTTCGCTGTGACAACGGACGCTGCCTCATCCAGAATTCATGGGAGTGCGATGGAGACTTTGACTGCCATGACCAGTCTGACGAAGCCCCCAAGAATCCACGCTGCGACGGCTCAGGTGAAATTAATTGTAGAGAATGTTGAGTTAATGTTGAAAAATAGATACAGGACAAGACAAGTTCATACTGGATAATACATATAAACAAGGCATGTAAATGTGCACATAATGAATAGGACATTTGAATGTGATTTGCTTTTCTTTAAACCCTCACAATAGTTGTGATTTAATTCCTTCCTGAGGCTGTAAAACGACAGCCGCCTAACTGTCTCACCTTTTTATCTTCATCTGTTCTTCTTTTCATTTCGCGAAACAGAGAAGAAATGCAACGACACGGCGTACGTCTGCAATAACGGGAACTGTGTCAACGACACGTGGCTCTGTGACCATAAGGACGACTGTGGCGACGGCTCCGACGAGCTGAACTGCTTCATCAACGAGTGCTTGAACAGCAAGCTGAGCGGCTGCTCCCAGCTCTGCGAAGACCTGAAAATAGGCTTCAAGGTAAGGAAACTAGCTTGAAACGTTGACTGATTTTCTCCAGTTAACATTTCCCGTACAGTGTACGGCACAGTGAGCAGCGTGTATTGCTGCTTCACCTGCTCTGTGCTTCGCCCCCTCACAGTGTCGATGCCACCCCGGCTTCCGTCTGAAAGACGACGGGAAGACGTGCGTCGACATAGACGAGTGTACGAGCACCTACCCCTGCACGCAGCGCTGCATCAACACACATGGCAGCTTCCACTGTCTGTGCGTGGAGGGTTTCCAGCTTAGCCCTGAAAACCCGACCATATGCAAATCCACCTCTGGTGAGAAACATGACTATCAACCGGCAGGCGAGTGTTACAGGTAGCTTCATTATTGAGTTATACTAAATGCCGCCCATGTTAATGCAGATGAGGAGCCCTTCCTGATCTTTGCCAACCGCTACTACCTGCGAAAGCTCAACTTGGACGGCACCAACTACACACTCATCAAACAGGTGTGACCTGCAGATACACTGTGTCCATCCTTTATGTGTTTAAAGCTCCTGCAGGGGGTTTTATCGCTGGCGTAGACTAATGCAGCTCCTGTGCTCGGACAGGGCTTGAACAATGCTGTGGCTCTGGACTTCGACTATCGGCAACAGATGATTTATTGGACAGATGTGACCACCCAGGGCAGCATGATCCGACGCATGCACATCAACGGCAGCGATGTTCAGGTGAGTGCAGCGGGATCGTGTATGGGGAAGATATAGGACAGTCAGGATGTATCAGGATCAGGAGCTTCATGAAAATAGCCCTGATAGCTTTCATGAAATCCTGTTGAAGGACTCACATATATAAACAAACAACACCGACGCTTTGCCTTCTTAGAGGAGGCAGTTAGTCCCTGTTTCTGTGGAAGTGCAGAGAAAAAAAATGACATTATTCATTGTGAGGTGCAAATTCAGAAAGTTATACTGCCGGCTCATTTTCTAGGTCCTTCACCGCACATCACTCAGCAACCCAGATGGCCTGGCAGTCGACTGGGTGGGAGGAAACTTGTACTGGTGTGATAAGGGACGGGACACTATCGAGGTGTCGAAGCTGAACGGAGCGTACCGGACAGTTCTGGTGAACTACGGCTTGAGAGAACCTCGTGCTATAGCTGTGGATGTACGCTACGGGTAAGAGGGACACCAAGTCTCTTTCTAGGAGTAGAAGTTAGTTTAAGTCTGTTACGATTCGATATTATCAAACGTATTTGTTGTTATTTTTACATCTATTATAAGCTTTAATTCCAGCATATCCCTGACAGGTACCTGTACTGGTCAGACTGGGGTGACACCCCTCACATTGGAAGGATCGGGATGGACGGCACCAATAGAACTGTTATTGTGGAGGATAAGATCACCTGGCCCAATGGCCTGACACTGGACTTTATTAACGACCGCATCTACTGGGCTGACGCACGGGAAGACTACATTGCTTTTGCCAGCCTGGACGGAACCAGCAGACACACAGGTAATACACACACACACACACCCACACACAAACATGTGGGAGTGGGTTTGTTCCCAGATGTTTCTATCATCTGTCTTCCTTTACCCCTGTAGTTCTGGCTCAGGATATCCCCCACATCTTTGCCATGACTCTGTTTGAGGAGTACATCTACTGGACGGACTGGGAGACGAAGTCGATCAACAGAGCTCACAAGACCATGGGAATCAATAAGACCATGCTGATTAGCACCCTACACAGACCGATGGACGTCCATATTTTCCACCCGTACCGTCAGCCGGATGGTATGACCAAGTCGTCTATGACATGTGCCTTGTATATCCAGATTTTTCATCCTCAATGCTACTTAGATACACTTTTTATTTACCTTCTTCCTCAGTGGCTGACCACCCGTGCCAGAGCAACAATGGAGGCTGCAGCAACCTGTGTCTGCTCTCACCCGGAGGGGGCTACAAATGTGCATGCCCGACTAACTTCTATCTAGCAGCAGATGGCAAACAATGCTTATCGAACTGCACCGCGAGTCAGGTGTGCAATCTCCAGAAATGATTGTTTTATCAAGGCATTATCAACCGACATCAAACAGAATCAATCATTTTCTTTTCTGTCCCTTTTTAGTTTGTGTGCAAAAATGACAAGTGCATTCCATTTTGGTGGAAATGTGACACTGAGGATGACTGCGGGGACCGGTCGGACGAGCCCGCTGACTGCCGTGAGTGATGTGTGCAGTCTGACTGTAGCAGCATTATATTACTGTTGGAGTGTTTCATGACGTGCTGTGTTTGGCCTTTGTAGCTGAATTTAAGTGCAGGCCAGGCCAGTTCCAGTGTGGCACAGGAATTTGTACTAACCCCGCCTACATCTGCGATGGAGACAACGACTGCCAGGACAACTCTGATGAGGCCAATTGTGGTAAATACGACAACAAGGACAATACGGAGTTCTTAACTTTTCATGTTTCTGCCCAAACTAATTGTTGTCTTCTGTGTCCAGACATACATGTGTGCCTGCCCAGTCAGTTTAAATGTACTCACCCCAGTCGCTGCATTCCTGGCATCTTCCGTTGCAACGGACAAGACAACTGTGGCGAGGGAGAGGATGAGAAGGATTGCCGTGAGTTTTACCGCCAAATACATCGAGTTCCAAAATGCCTTCTGATTTACCAAATGTTACAGTTTCATTACAGATTTCTTGCTTATTTCATTTAAGTTTTTCTCCATGTTTTTGAAAGACATCAGGTGATTCGATACATCGATGTGCAAATTAGCAAAGAATTTGTAAATTACTAAAGAAATGGCTAAAAGCAGAAATTTTTGCAAAAAGTTTGAAAACGCCGGGTCTAATCTGTGTCCTGTGCAGCGGAGGTGACATGTGCCCCCAACCAGTTCCAGTGTGCCATCACCAAGCGTTGCATCCCTCGGGTGTGGGTCTGTGACAGGGACAATGACTGCGTGGACGGATCTGATGAGCCGGCCAACTGCAGTAAGACACAGCCGACTATTACTCTACCAAACATAATTGCAACTGAGAAATAAGATGAAATAGGTCACAGCAAGAACATCTCTACTATAATTTGATTAATTTGGTAAGAGACAGCAGATACCAGCAACAGCTTAATCTACAAAATATTGTATTGTTTGGGGGACCGTAAGAACTTCAGATTA
>CAAKHC010016141.1:0-10547 GCA_901007825.1 Macroramphosus scolopax | reverse complement strand
CAGTCCTCCGTCTGAAAGCCAGCGTCTGGAAGCCTGTCAAGTGGCAACACCCGGCGCTTGTGAGCGCCAGTAAACATACTAAGTACTACTTAAAAACCTACCAAGAACCAGAGTCATCGTGAGAATAGTGGCCTCCTTCAGATGAACCTCTGAATCTGACTCGTCCCTGTACTTGGTGGCGTGCGGTGCCTGGAGCCGAAGACTCTATAAGACATCCTTACACGTTGTAGAAATAGATCCTGTTTGACTACACTGAAGAAAGGATGTACTGATATAATTGCATTTTGTCAAAATGCTAGTTTCATACTCTAAAAGTGTCTGTTTCCCCTCCAGATACTACTCCGTGCTTTATCCACTGGAGCGCAAGATCTCAGATGCCAGATCCAGAGATCTCATCATCTATATCTGGGTCCACGCCGTGCTGGCGAGCCTCCCCGTGTTTGCTGTCACCAACGTCACCGACGTGTACGTTACGTCGTCCTGCTCGGACGACCCTGCTCACTCCCTGGGCCACATGGTGTACGTGTTGATCTACAACGTCACCACGGTGATCCTCCCTCTTGCTCTGGTCTTCCTCTTCATGCTGCTGATACGCAGGGCGCTCAGCGCCAGCCAGAAGAAGAAGGTGATAATCGCAGCGCTGCGGACTCCGCAGAGCAGCATCTCCATCCCGTATGTGTCCCAGCGAGAGGCCGAGCTACACGCCAGTCTGCTGGCTGTGATGTTGGCTTTCTCTGCCTGCAGCGCTCCGTATGGGGCTCTGGTGGTGTATCGAACCATCCTAGCAGACACCAAGGAGCTGCCAGTCTCACTGTATCTCACAGCCCTCTGGCTCCCCAAGGTGTCACTGCTCACCAACCCGCTTTTGTTTCTGACTGTCAATCGTACAGCGCGCCAAAGCTGCATGGAGCTGCTGGCCAGGATTCACAGACGATACAGCCGGCGTAACGTGGTCAGCACCGGGGGTCTGGCATCGCTGAGGGGGGAGGCTGTGATGGGGGAGCCGGTGGGACTGGAGACAACAGGCCGCTCCGGGAGCCAGCTCCTGGAGATGTTCAACATAGGCCAGCAGCAGATCTTTAGACCCTCTGAGGAAGAGGAGGATGTGGAGAATGACATCCCGTCTCAAGGATCAGGGGAAAAGGAGGACCACATTAACAGATCAAGACTAGGGAGCCTCAGAGGCGAGGCGACCACAAAAAATGAATCGTTGCAGGGATCAGGTGGAGCGCTTGTCATCACCAAGGAGGGTCCAGCTTCAATAACGGTGCCTCGGGCCTCTCCGGTCCACATGTGCGCTTACACCTCTTCATCGCAGGTGGCACCGGCGACACTTACAGAGGCGGAGGAGGCCGCACAGTTTGGGTTTGGACCCTTCGAGCTGCCGCCTCAGTGGTTACCTGAGACCAGGAACAGTAAGAAGAGGCTGCTGCCTCCGCTGGGCAACACACCCGAGGAGCTGATCCAGACCAAACTGCCGAGGCCGCGACCGGAGCGACGAATAAGCAGGAACAACAAGGTCAGCACCATCCCCACCGTGGACTCATGAACTCCTCCTGCTGGCCTCTGACCTGCAACAGTGGACAGATCGACTAGACGGCAGGTTATCGATGCGTCCGGCTGCTCGATGAGACGTTCGGGTGCTTTTGTTTACTTTCAACCTTTTTACATGTTTCTTATCTTCTCTCAGATGCAGTTGTAGCCGTCGCAGGAGTCCACAAGCAGCCGTTTTCTTGCTCGACTAAAAATCAATTTGATATGAAATATTTATTACGCTGTGAAAAATACACGTGTGCACAGTCCAGTTTGACTGGAACTCTGACGGATCCAACTCCATATTCAGCAACGATGGAGGCATCGATACCTTTGTTAATCTGTCGTTTTTTTCTTAAAAAGAAATGTCCATTAATCAATCGTTAAATCAAACACGAATCACATCACCATGAGAGATGCACTGATACTGGAGGACAGCAGACGATGAAGCTCACTGAAGCGTTTTGTACGATGGGCATGTAAACACATCGGAGTCCTTTCACAGGTTTTAATGATATTTTTGTAATTAGCTTCGTCTTTGTTGGTCCTTTCTTACGTCCCACGTTCGGGACAGTCACGACTCCGTTAATGTGGTAGATGTCGTCATGGTTATTTGTACTTAAACTGTTTAGACTTGTGTATTGTATATATATAATTATATAAGAGAATCCTTCAGGTTTTTTTCTTCTTTTGGCCCATTTTGAAAATTCTATTGATTTCTAACCAGGTTTTCTAAAAACACATGATTGTAAAAATAAAAGATGACAGCAGACAGACCATTACTTTATATCGCCGATAGATGTGATGTTTATATCGCCGATTACAACGTTACTGTCTTCTTTGTGTGATGCATCATGCAGGAGCGGCGGCCTCAACCTGCAGCTCCGGCCGAGGTAAACAGAGTCGGGCTGCACTTCAAATATTTATCAAGCCGTAACTCCCTTCAGCGCTACCCACAATCCCCTGCTGTGTCTACAAAGAATTTGAATCCGCATTGCATACGACCCGTCCTCCATGCTGTTATCAGATCAAATAGTGCAGTCACGCCTGACTGGAACATCCACTGCTGTTACTTAAAGGACAAAAAGAAATGACTCATTTGCTTCTTTTGATTTTGTGTCTTCCTCTGCGACTCGGTGACTATATCGGGACGAGCGTCCCGGTGTGCAGTCGCTGTCACGATAGATGCGAAGCCCAGAATGACTAATGTGTCCAATGGCTGCTGTTAAAGTCGAAGCATCGCACTGGAAGGAACCGTCATTGATTTCTGTGGTGTGAATGTTTAAGCGGCTCATATTTCCCACTTGAATTGATTCGAGGCTTATTCAAACACCAGACTCCTTTACGACCCCCCAGCAGCTTGTCAACACAGGAACAGGAGAGCGACATAATGCAGAGGCCACATTTGCAACATCTTCTCACACAGATGTGAACAAATTAGGACCAAAGCATTGTAAAGATGCTCAGTATATATTTCTTGAAGTGACTCGGAGAAAGCAAAGACCGGAGAGATCAGAGGCTTTACTGCATGCACGAAAGCACAAACACTGAGCTTTGACATTCAGCTGGACGTCAACAATAATACTCTCCACTTGGGGTGTCGAGCTGCTCTGAAAAGCATCTTTTGTAAGCCTGCCCCTCGTCTACTTCCTTTAAAGAAAGGGCCAAAGAAATCACGGTTTAAGCAAATAATATCCCCAGACTGCAGAGGTTTAATCTGCTTTGCAGTCGACGTAAGAAGGAGCACATGAGGAGTTTCTGCAGCGCAGGAGCAGCAGAACAACGTCTCTATTTATCATCAGCTTTGGTTTATTGTAAGCTGAGCAGGAATTGTCGTCAGCGGTATTATTCATGTCGTCAGTGGTCTTGTCTCTGTTTTCTTTCTCCTTTGTCTTCATGAAAAATCCAAGTGGAGAAATTAGTGCTGCAGTCAGGTGTTTGTTTGTTTTTTGCCTCTTACATAAAATTCATTATTGTGGATTCAAATATACTTTTCTTTCCAAGAAAAATGCATCAAAGCTCTGAAGCATGTTTCTTGTCGATGCAGTCAGAGTTTGAACTGTACTGACGTCACTGAGTATGTTAATGTTTCTCATTTTGAAGCAGAGAAACGACTTCTGGAAAAGTAACAGAGTCATTTTAAGAGTTCACGTTCTCTCCTTCAGTTCATAGTGAGAGAGTGTTTTATTTCCTTCAGGGAGCCACGTGGAGTCTCAACACTAACCACTCAGGTGAGAATTAGCACACACTTTTTTACTTTCTTTACAATTAAAATCTGTTTGGTTTCGATCTCCCAGGCTCTGACGTCCACATTAGTCTGCTCCCATCAGCAGAAGAACATGCACAACACAAACGACTTGCAAAGATAATTCATAAAAGCATTTCCTGATTTCTACGTCACGAGTAGATTCTGGTTAAACGAACAGAGGTGATCTGCTGTTCGGAGGCAGGATGTGAACTAGAATCTCATTTCAGTCAGACTGTAAACAGTTTATAGGAACTATTTCTGTGGCAGTAATTAGTTCCGAAGAGACTCGTGTCTGACTCACCTTTTAACTACCAATCGGATCATCTAGCCTGGGAGACAGAAAGTCGACTCATCGTCTTCAGTTGCAAAGTAATTAAGAGGCAGAGACCCAGTTAGGTGAATGTTTGACTTTTACAGGAAGGATCCAGTCATGCACCCCAAAGTAATAAGACACCTTCTAACCTGCATTCAAATGAATTAAAAACTTGCTGGGAGATGCACAAGCCTGTAAGAAATCAGTGCAGTATTACACATGATCGGTCCATTCTAATGCACAACAATAATGATTATTTAATATCCTCCCTCTGATTATGCAGTCGCCGAAGCTTATTGTCATTAGAGAGAATTAATCACCGAACGGTTGAAAGAACCATCGATGCAACAACGGACGGACTCATTAACAAGTCCACTTATTGGATTTTACAAACAAATGCACAATGAAAGAGTTTTTTTTTAACAACTCGGATGTTTCGTTTCTAACCGTTTCTCCTAATAAGTAAAGCAAAGGCTGATTTAATTAGGTTGGTTGCCTAGCAACAGGTAACCCAGATGCTTAAGAGCAGAGTCTGTGGAAGCTCCCGTATTCCCCCCACTGCCGGCTTCAAACACACACGGCCAGAGAACATTTGTTTCCTCTTCCTCAGCTATACCATATCATTCTTTAGTTAGAATAAATCTTTAATTTGTTCTTTTTTCTGCGATTTTGATACCACTTTTAACCAAATTGCTCCAAAACAAATTGAAATATCGACAAAGGCGAATAGCTGTTATTTTATACTTCTATATACCTGAAGGTGGAAGAAATCTGTTGTTGTTGTTGTGGCCTTCATACATAAGTACAACCGCATCCGACGGGTGGGAGGCAGCTGTTTCTGTGCCAGAGGGCAGAGCGACCCAACTTTTACAGCCGAGCTCAGACCGGCTGACGGACAGAATGTTCCCCTGGTGCAATATTTCACATCTAGTCATTCTCACTGGGATCACGAGGCTTTGGCCAATTTAAGGGGGAAATAACGCAGCTTGGCGAGTAGCATTCTGCGTTCAAGGATTAGTGAGGGTGTGCGTGTACGTGTGACCATGTGAGTGACCACGTCTGACTACTGCTTCAGGTCATCTTGACTCTGGTTCTTGACTGTATCTCTGAATGCAGCAGTGCGTTCAAAAAAAAAAAAATTTCCGTCCACAAAGCATTTGTGAAAGTGATATTTTTAAATCCGCCCACTCCTGAGGTTGTTGTCGTCTGGACGACACCCTTAACTAAGAGATAAAAGCATGCGGACATCATCCCTGCTCGTCTGACCTCTTCACTCACAGCTCCTACCCTCACCTCTGCCTCTTCTCTTTCATTAGTAATCCATTTTCATTGACAAATAAAAAAAAGCCCTTCATGATGACTCACTGCAAGTTCCTGCAGAGCCGAGGCTGTTACTGTAGAATCTCTGAACTCTTGCCTCCTCTGAAACACCCTGATACTCCCTGAGGAGCCGTTGCTGCAATGCTATGATGCAATGCTACAGCAAGCAAATATAATGTACACGTGCAAAACTGTGCAGCTACCAAAGTGCACAGTTTTAATTTAAAATTTGTACTTTGACCTATTTTTTATTAGGTTAAGGTGCACGCCGTAGTTTGTGACTAGTCCCTATTGACGCTTGAAAAGCACGTGGCAGGACCTAAAGTAAGCGTTTGTTTGCCTGTCAGGGATGTTTAGGCAGCAGAGCATCACCCTGCCAGGAGGCCAGCGTTGGCCCGGGGCTAACTGGACTCTGAGACACATGCAGGGTTTGTGCCAAATACTGATTCAAGGAATGATGCAAAGGAATCACATCCCCCCCCCTCATATAGGAGACCAGGCGTCTTTACTACAACCTGCACCTGGCAAGGGATTATCATACATATGGAGATGGACAGAATCAATAATCAATGGTGTCGGTAGACAAATGTCAGCAGCTGGTCTAATAGTAGCTGAAAACATGGCTGCTTTTCAGACAGTCCTTATTTCTAGTTGTTTAATTTCAATGTGAAACCCAGACAGCTGACATTTAAGCCGGAACATGACTGTAATTCCTAATTCTGCTGAAAGCCTGTTGAAAGGGATCGAGTGTGAGTTGGGTGAAATGGTTGGGGGGGGGGTTCATATATTTTAATTTATTCACCTGACCTTTATTGAAACAGCTTTACTGTTGGAGTTTAATCCTGCAATATTGCTAAAAAATATAAAGTCATCTGATGTATCACCAAGGTAGTCATTCACACTGATAAACAGACCATAATAAATACATATGATCAGACAAAATCAAACCTTTTACTAGAAAGGCATATTAGTAAAAAACATTACCCTCCTCTGCCAACAGGGGGCGATATCACCCCATAGTAAACCATATAGTTACTCTGCTGTTTTTAACATTAAACATTTAAACATATTCACTGTATCCAACAAACATGGATCACAATTAAAACACTATATTAGCACTATATTATCAACAGTGAGAAATAATGTTTAATTTACTGATTATTTCCTGATCCACAGTCCCAAAACTGGGTCAGATGAGCAGAACACGAGCAGGTCAGGCTGTTGGACTGAGAGACGATGATGATGATGACTAATCATCACACACAGGTGTCCACTCCCTCAATCCCTCTGAGAGGCAGCACGGACTTTGCATGCGTGTGGTGGATGTTGTGTGCTGACCTGTTAACGTAATGAGCAGGTAAAGCACAACATGCACCCACTTGCCAATATATATATAATATATTAGGTACCATCTTCTTTCTCATCTAATCTGTTGGAGATAGGCTGTGATTTATTTTAGAGGTTGTAATTTGTGGTTTTATTTAACTGCACAGGTAATAATGGGAGGTGTTCCAAATATCTGGTCCGTCCCATTAATGTGATTTTTGGTTTAAAAGATTGGCACGATGTTCCCAATAACCGCAGGAGGTCTTTCATGCAGGAGGTGAAGTGGCCACGAGTGTGTGTGAATAAGATGTTTTTTAATCAGCTGCCGTGCTCTATATTTATCTGGGACCAGTGGGACACCGAACGGGTTTTGTTCTGCACTCAGTAGATGATTCAAGTGTAAAGATGCGCTCGGATTCAACATTTTCGTTGCAAGACATGCTGAGAAAAACAATGAATCATCAGAATTCAATTAGAATTTTCAGGCTTTGTTAAGGTTTGGCAAAACTTTCCAAGTCACTGCTGCAGCCTTTATCACAGTAACATGTCTACATGTATATGGTTGCATGAGATGACACCCTGAGATAACAACATATAAAGTCAGTCAGGATGAAGTCAGTACTCCCTCATAAGCAGTTTAATTTGGAGTTTTAACACCATCTTCTGGCTACAAGAGGGTAAAGCACATTGATTTATCATCACTGCACTGTCGGTTGAATCTGCATGTCCGACTTTACACTGTGTTTCTGTATGACTTTGCACATGAAGTGCCGACTGATACTAACACAAAGAAGATATCCAACAAGCAAGGACATTATTATTATAATATGCATGGGTGCTTTTCTTTGGAGAGACGTCTGTTTCAGAGAGACGTCTGCAGAGCGGTCCTTTACAGCACCTTTCACCTCGGTGCCAAAAACACCTCCTGGGTGCCAAATGGACTTTTAGAAAAGCAGTCCCACAAAAATAGACACATGTAAGACCTCAGACAAGAGAGCTGTTCAGTGACCGCTTTACTTTATAACCTCCTATATATATCTGTGTGTGCATGTGTATGTCATAAAACAATCCTTATCAGTATTATACAAGTTTATACAAAGTGTGGGTGTACAGCAGATAGATGAAGCTTTGGGTGCTTTTACATCAACACCTAACAACAGGTAGCTCAGCAGGATGCTCCTCTTAATCTCACCGGGCACCGTGTTGTTGTTGTGGATGTCCAGAGAGCCGAAGCCTGTCGCCTGCATCTTCTTCTTCTCCCCCTTTTGTTCAGACCTCTCTCTTCCAATCTGATCTCTTGTCTTTGCCCCCTTGTTTGCTCCGTTCCCCGCTCCTCTCGTCTTTATTCCTTCCAGCCACCTCACAAATACCAACTTTACTGTGACTCATATAAAATGAAACATCCACAATGGCTCTGTGAGTCTCATCGTGAGTGCTGCTGATAACGAGGCACATTTCTATCAGCTGGAGACGGGTCAGCTTCTGTGGCAACAGAACAAAATCAGCATTGTTGTCAGCAGAACGTGTGTTGTCACGTACTGTGGAATCTTCCTTTTGTATGCGGACGACACGACAAACCGACATTTATATTATTCATCATTAGTATTTCATCCATTTGCATTGATGCACTTCCAGTGTCTCCTTCACACTACCTGCTCAGACAGCGAGAGCTGTGACCCATCCAGGATACATTCAAGTGACCCGGCTTGACAAACCCCAAAAGTGCAATAAAAAAAACAAGCAACAGCAAAACAGACGAGATAGTAGCAACACATAACAGGACTTTCAGTTATAAGCTACCAGTTCTATCAAGTTCTCCAAGAAGAGGACCAGAGGTCACCTGAACCATCATCCAGTAACGAGCCTCTAAGTGCTCATTCGGAACTGATGACTCACTAATGTCACAGCCAGCACGTCAGACATCGGTAACATGTTCGGCTTTGATCAATAGAACCTTGTTGAGAAGCTCGTTGGGTTGAAGGAAAGAAAAAAAAAAAAAAAAACGACAGTATTTTTGTTCTGTGTCAAGTCAGATGATGTTTATGACGGGACGAAGAATGTTTCCATTAATTGTTTATGTTTATATATTCGGCTGGCCGGAGCTCATGTGAGGGAAACAGTTTGTCCTCGGCCAAGAGAAGATGACTCTAAGGAAAGAACTCGGGACTGTGCTTGTCTGTTTTTCGGCCGTGTCTCACATCACCGCGGACCTGCCTCGGGCACACGGGGGTTCCCATGTGAAAGTGGTTCCCTCGCCGCCCGGCCAGGACTCCTAATTAGTGGGGAAAAACTGAGCTCAGGCAGTGATGGAGCAGAAGCAGGAGCAGCCGTTTCAACACAAGGCGACTTGACCTGCCAGTTGAACGGGGCTACCTGCAGCTCCTGATCCAAAGCAGCAGGGCTCAGCGCTGGGAAGTGGGACTTTAGCTTAGATGGCTTAGAGAACGTGGAAAACCTCTGGGCACATCTCGGCTTGCGCTTTAGCTAACGGCAGCTTCTGTATAAATCAGACGGGTTCAGTTCGGGGTCAAGCGTAGCGGTGAGATCTCCCGCCAAACCATCCAGCCGTCTTTCAACGGGCCGGAGTCTGGAGCTGACATAAGACCTACGAGGCAACAAAGGCTTGTTTGTGCCGCGGTGCCACGCGGTGCCTCACCGTGCCCTCCACATGCACCAGGCCCGCTGGGTGATGATGCTGCAGGAAAGACACCTAGCAGGGCAGAAACTGGTTCCTTGTGTGTGTTCAAGGTCACGGTAAAGAGAGTTGGGGGTTCCTACACTTCGGACCAATTCCAAATCTTTGTGGCGGTCACGGCTAACAGTTGTCTTTGGCCGCCCAACATGGAGTCGACGAGATAATGAAACAACAAGGCTGTTACATAAAATTAAGGTGATGCAAGTATCAGATTAAATGGAGAAATGCATGTAAACATATTCACCATGATTGCTCACAGATGTGCCTTTTCTCCCCAGGTATTCAATTAAAAAAATAAAATGCAATAAAGGCAGTTTATTGAATCCTATTTTTCCATGGTCATAATGGGAGAAACCCCCTTGAATTAAAAAAAATAAAAAAAATTGGCGTTCGTCCCCTCTCGTGTCCCCATTTTATCACTTTTCCATCCATTTCCAAATCTGTCCGTCTGGTCACTCTGTGATTTTTTTTAATGCGTCACTCGCATTCCTCCGCGGATTGGTAAAGGGCAGCTGATTGAACACTGGAAGGACGGTGGTGTGTTTTTCCAGGGCATGTGCAGGATGTCCAGGAAATGTCTGGCTGCAGCTGCAGTAACAACACGGCGTCGCTCGTGGCCCCTTCCACTCCGCAGGAGCTCGTGCAGGGGCCACGGTTGTTTTCAGACCTGCTGAGACCTTCTCCGCAGGTACAGGCTTTGATATGGTGACTGACTGCATGCCATTCCTGCTTTTATTACAAAAACATAAGTGGTAAGTGTGAACGACCCTACTGAGTGGGAACACTGGCTGAAAATGAAAAGTCTCTGCAGGGCTCAATCATTTCTCCCTATTAATATAATATTTCAAATAAAACAGCAATTGATTAAATCGTCATCCGACACTGAGGTAGACAACCGGACGCTGACCGGCCTACTGTTGTTCTTTGGGTGGCCTTATAACAGAAGGAGGCATTGCCGTCTGACCGGCTCCCTCGCGGAGCCTCGACCGCATCAGAGCCGCAGCCACCGAGAAAGAAAAACCATTGGAAGCTGCTTCGAAAAACATCCTCTGCCGCAGAGGGAAGATTGAAACAGTTGTCTTCCTCCTCGCAGTCTATTGGCGCTGACTTGA
>CAAKHC010016138.1:32607-52324 GCA_901007825.1 Macroramphosus scolopax | reverse complement strand
ACTCCTTTCAAATGGCCCATCATTGGTATCTGCAACATCTGAGGCTTCCTCCAGCTGTGAGTCGGCTGGAGTGATGGATGTGGACGGTGACATCAGAGCTCTAAGGTTTCCACAGACATGCTGGACTGAGGCGCTTTGTGTGTTTTGTGTTTATTGCTTTAGAAATAAAAAACACTCAGAGATGAGCTAAAGAGAAAAATACCAAATTATTCTGCTCCAACACAGATCTAATGATGAAGTCATATCAAAAATAGTACACAAGCCTCTCGGTATGTTCGTCCTGGCGTCAGACCTGCATCTGAACTTGACTCGTCCCCTGCCGTATCAGCGCTATCGAACACACGTGCAGTATAAACCCGCCTGTTCAGCTCACTTCAACCTCCACTCACCTCAGGTCAGTGTCCGTCTGCGGCGCCGGCTCTGCAGCATTCAGTTACCCAGCAGCTGCAGACTAGTGCCTCCGTCTGACCTTGGACGTGTAACAGATCCCTCCGGAGAACCTGCAGGTATCAGAGGCCCAGATGGTCCGGAGACAGATCACATCCTGGTCCTCGTTCGGTGCCGGAGATATGAATTGATTCTTTGGCGTATCAGGATTTCAGACCGAGAAGGTTTGTGGTTTCATTTTCCGTGTTGAACATTGTTTTGGCAGGACGCTTTGAAAGAGACTCAAACATGTGTACTTCTTGTAGGACATCTGTCCAGATCCCTTAATGCAACTGAGATAAGAGTGGCAGAACTCTTTCCTCTCATCATTAAATATGACGCTACTTAAAAATGAGTAACAATTTAAGTTGAGGGTGTCATAGTTGGTTAACTCGCCTTTCCTTACCTCAATAATTAAATTGTTATAAGTCATTTCTTGTCTGTTTTCACTGCTTTTGTCCGCTTGCAGACATCAGCTCATTATCTAAAGGTTGTCGCTGCACCACACGTCGCGTCAGACAACCAGACAGACTATAACAAAGAACAACAACGAGTGTTTCAGACAATAACGGCAACAATGATAGTTAAATGTTTTGGCTCTGTAATTGCACCGCAGCCAATATGCCAAAGTTATCTCCCGCCTGGCGCGGCGACAAATGAATGGCTTTAATCAAGGAAATCATGGAGGAGGTTGAGGGCGGCGAATATGTTTATGCGCAGTAATTAGCTATTTGTTTCCAATCAACAGGTTGTCAAAGAGGCACAAGCTCACTGATTGTAGTTTGTCAAACAGGACGCAGCCGGATGATAATTACCGTCGCACCTCAGCGACGCACACAAACTGAGCGGCGTTGAGAAACTGAAGAGGACATGTTGAACAGCACTCATATGATTGATGATGAAGACAGTGATTGTATAATTTAATTTAATTTAGCGAGGCTCCTCCTCTGCATGAATAATGCATGATTGGTGTCTGCAGAGCAGGAACGAGGTTGACACTGATGCTCAATAATGCAAGTAAAGGAGACACAAAGTCTCTCGAAAGCTTCTCAAGATCTCCCTCCGTCCTCCGCACCTCTATTGGATTTCCTCTTCATGGCCCATTTAGCCTCCCGGGGTCGATAGTGAAAATCTACTTGTGTAATTTGGAGCATCAGAGCTGGATGAATTGAACAGGGGGACGGTGAACCCAGGGGAGCCTCTGTCATAGGTAGTTGCCCTGCGCACGGCACCGGATATAACGGCAGCATTTGGATGCTTATTCTTAAAACACTGGTGCAGTTCACAGAGAGAGCAGAGCATGCTGGGAGTCGGGGGGGTTCAGCGTATCACATCTTGCACCCGGAATTAAAGAATAAGAGTCGATATTTGAATGTTTGAAACTCACTGCTAAGATCAGGAAGCTCACATGATCACTGTCCCTGTGTGGCATTCGGGTTACTTACCTACTTAGACTTTTAGAGTGCATCCATGCGTTTGCACTGACAATTATGTCAACATAGTAGTAGTGCACTTTGAGTACCCCTGTTAACCAACCAACCCCCCCCCCTCCACCACACACACATGCGCCCCTGACCCACATTTGTCACGAAAGTCACCAAATCATAAAGGTGTCTACTTTGAGTTTAAAGATGAAAGCTGTGAGTGTTTCATCACATCATTATTCTCTTGTATTTGCAGAGGTTGTATTCAAATTAAAATAAAAACAAGCTGAAAATATTGGTTTTGTCCTTTTGTGTTGCAGCTCGCCTGCTGCTTTAAAGAGATGTGATGACTGCAATGAAAATCCAGTGTTTCATTTGTTTAATTAGAATCGAGCTGTGTGTTACACCACAGGTAAGTTGATATGTTTAAATTGTAAGCGATATCTGGGTGAGTGTATGTAACTCTGGACGGGGTGATTCCCTCTTTAATGAAGAATTACGAGCTCAATCACGTACTGTGGTGAGCAGCTCCTGCAGTGAATATCTATCTGATTCACTGCACATCATGTACAGTGAGACAACACAACATGCAACAATCCTGCTCGTCCTGCTTGAGGTCAACATCAGGCAGTAAAGCTTGGAAAGGTCAAACATGGAACTCCGTTTTGCACCTTTATTTATTGGCTTGACAACACATCAAGTTCCTCCAGCCACATAAGTCAGATAAGGCTGCAGGATCCTGCAAAATCAATTTCAGAGTAGAATGCATGCATTGTTCCTTTCTGTCCGCAACCTTTGCATTGAATGCAACAAGAGATTAAATCTGACTTTAGATAGATCCTTCGATAATGCTCCAGTTCGCCAACCTAAAGACAAAAGACCAGAAGGTCTCATGTGTAGTTTAAAGGTTCAGGGGACAAATGTTCCAGTGCTCCGTGTATGAACTGAGGTGAAAGTTCAGCACAGACAGAGAAAGCGTTTTAGATTGTCAGATCTATACTGTACTCCCCTTTTATTCCCTGACAATAGGCCTCGTCCCATCTTCTGGACCGCCCGGGGCGTCGACCGGTGAGTGATGGTTAGCGCAGGCGGCTCCCTGCATCCTCCCTGAGATTCATAAAGAGGTGTGATTATGTAATTTTGCTCCGGACATCTCTGAAAGGGGAGAAAACAGAGCCAATAATGTCATTTGATCCTGGGTTGAAGCCTCAGGTGAGCTGGTAATCTCAACATGACACCAGTTTATGAAAGCAATACCATGTTGTTCTTCACTCCGTTTATTACGTTCTGCGCCCGAGGACTCGGTTGTTAGCTTAGACAGTTTTACGTTATTGGGCACATAAAAACAATGCAGGCAGACGTCACCAGAGTCCAAACCCAGAATTCATTTCCTGTTTTCTGCAGTGATTTTTTTTATGTCGCCACGCTAATCTGAGACAAATGAAAAAATAAGTTATCGATTAAACACACAAACGCTGCTGTTTTATCCACTTTTTGAAGCGTTGAACTCGGTTATTTACGACTGCGGATGAAATCACGATATTTATATGACAGGACCCACGAGGCTGCAATCAGTGTTACGGATGGGAGTCGATAAAAGACCAGCAGTGGTTCCGCTTGTAATATTCTGAGGCTGAAACTTCCTATGTGACCTCCCCTGTCCTGCACCGGTGCATGCAGGGTGATAAAGATAGTTCCAAAAATGGCTACAAGCAAGTAGCAGGCCATTTCTGAACTCCACCGCTTACGTAAGGTTACCCGTTTCTTTAGCTGGAGCAGCGGCAGCATGTGTGACCCCCTTGAAATCCAACCACCAGCCGCCGGGTGCTGGTGGGAGAATGTGTGTGAGGGCTGGCGGCAGCGTGTAAACGCAGTCACGAAAAGTTCTCTTTTAATATCTGACAAAGTCCGACAAAGCTTTCAACCATGCAGCAGCATGCAACACCTTTCAGAAGCACAGCCTGCCTACGTTCGGGGCTTCAGCCGGCTTTATCCCGCCGTCCTTCCACTCCGCAGCTCGGAGCCACCTCGTCCAATTAGCGCACGGCACCACAGGAAAGTGAATCTCATCAATAAACCATCGCACATTATTTAGGATGGACGTTAAAGATTAATGAGCGAGACTACTAAAAACGTCAAACCATCAAAGTGCACTTTATGAATTAGCCTTGGCTCAGGTTTAAGAATATCCCCAAACTTTTGAAGACATGTCACTTTTAATTCTTATTTAATGTCGCAGCTGTGTGAGGGCGAAACTTCTGACAGCCGATGCATCAGGATGTCTGAGCGGTCGGGGAGGCCATCTGTGTTTGCTTTCCATTAGGTGTGACTCTCTCATCTCTGCTCTCTCACTAGGTCAAGAACACACTTAACGTTATATGTATCGATTAATTATTCAGGCGTATTGAAAAGGACTCAACAATCGACCCACGTGTGTTGTACTCACTGATTTATATTTGCCTGTTACCTCAAATATTCACAACAAAATACTTGGTCGGTCCTGGCAAGACAAGAACTGGTGAAGCCGACACACTGTGGAAATCATAGCTTGAGGCAAAACACAGCACCGTTCTCCCAAATTGGGAATTCAGCTTGGTGATTTAATCCCAGTTTTACAGGATCGGGTGTAAATGTAACAGCGAGTAATTTGCTGGTGTATGCTGGGATACTAAATTGCCTGTGCCGAGGATTGGAGACCACATGATGCGCTCTGGCTGCACACCCAAAATAAACACCTTATTGGAGGTTCGGGGTAGTGCTGGGTAAACGGCCTGCAGGCATCAGCCCGCTGAGGACTCCTGACAGACATCTCACCCAATTAGCATTCAGCGCTTCGCCTTCTGCTGTGGGCAACAAACACCATTTCAAAGTGGTGCAGTTTCCATCAAGAACAAGCGGGAGGATTTGGTGGATATTTGCACGTGCTAAGTATAGTTGGTTCAGCAAGTACCGGCACGCCTTCCAACACACACACACACACACACAGTTTTAGTCACCAAATGGCACTAATGGCATAAAAAGGCTGCCCGGTGAAATTCAGGTCGATCTGAAAGTGCCTGTTTGAGGGTCAAGATGCTTTTAACAAGCCTCTGCTACGCCGTCAAGGACAGGACCCGTCCGGTGATCCTGGCACCTTCCTGAAATGATGTCAATACTCCTGACTCACTGTCCGACTTCTTCACCTTCATGAACTCAACACTGGAGTAAAAATATCTTTCTGTGTCCATGCAGCACCAAAACATCTGTTTTTTAATCTCTTACTGGGGCAATAAAGGAAAGGAATGTCTAGATACACCTGCTGTATTCACAAGCTGACAATCAAACACAAGCTTTATTCATTAAAATACTTCTATATGCTCTTTTTTTTTATTCGAGTACAACTAAGTCGGTTGTTCAGTAAAAGGCTGAAAAGAGAAGCAAGTTTCTTTTCACCTTCTCTGCTTCACAGGACGACAGAGCTGAGGTAGGAACCGAACCAGGATTTGTTCTGGACTGTTGCACCCTTAGTTCCCGTGATTAAAGTATTCTTGCCCGCATGAAAACTGCAAGGGAGGAAAATTTAACTTTCACAAAAGAAAGTACAGACTCGTCACGAATTACACGTCTGATGAAGACTCAGGTCTCAGTGGTCAGGTGTTATATTGAATGTTGATGGAAATGGGTAAAACGTGGAAACTCTGTGGTATCTGAATGACATCATCCAAAGTCATTGGAGACATCATGCTGATGGTCAGATAACATGAAACAGGACAGGTGAGTCTCTGCACAGGTGACAGCAGCATCTCAAATAGGAAGAGTTTATATTCCAGCTTCGCCGTCCGTCCTTGTTTCTCCCTCAAACGTGAACATTTCATCTCTTCCTAGACTCTGATTTCATTCTATTGAGGAAATCAACCAGAAGTGAACGTGTTCATTATAAGAGACACGAGCAGGAGGAGAGACAATTAGAACGAGCACTGGACTGAGTCTTCAATGATCAGCTTCCATTATTCTTCTTCTATTGTGTACGTTGAAATGAAAGTCGAATTATTTCATTGGTCAACAAACACGTCAGCAGGCGGCTAATTAAGGCACGAATCTGGTGTAAAATAACATATTTACATATCAACATCCATCCGAATGTAAAAGAAGGCTAATTAAAGCAGCTGCAGGACGGCTGCAGAACAGGTAATGAAATGTTAATCTGAATTTAACAGACTGTGAAGCATATTAATTTGATTCCGCTGATGACATTTGCGTGCCCGCTGGGTGGTGCGGTTTTTGTTGAGCTGTCCCCAGGTGAAATTAAAAGGCGTCCACAGGTTTGGCATGACAAGGGAAACCTTTATTTCTCCGGTTAACCGTGTGAGGAGAAAACGCTGCCAAACAACATCAAAGCAGGGTCACAACAGAGGCTGAGCTCACAGTCGACACCACTATCTTATATTCCACTATTGGATCAACATCCCATAGTCGCACCTCACATCTGAAAGTTCACCCCCCTTATGGAAGCGACAGAAAGATCCTTGCTTTTAAGCGAGCTTTGGCCAAACACATGTGCATGTGCGTTCTGTGTCCCTCGGCTGCCATTAGAAAGGGCGACTAGCTTGGCCTCTATTCCCAGTGAGGGGCTAAGCTGCTGTAATTTGTGGCTTCAGAAGAGTAAGTAGAGGCGGTCCCACCATGTGGCTGTGTCGAAGCCTTGCAGCTCCAATAATGAGACAGGTCATTAAAAGCCATGGGGCTTGCACACAAAAGAAGCTGACATCAAAAGGCTCCGATGTTGCCTTTGTGTGCCTCTGCACACATGAGTTTGACCGCGGCACTAACGCCATGTGACAACGTGTGTGCGAGCAAAACCGTTTGTCCCATGTTCACCTTTGATGCAATTCCTGCCATGCTCCTTGTTTGTTTGTTTAGCCTGTAGAACATCTTCATCGGTAGCGGTGGTATCACAGACCATCCCTGGTCTGTCATTAATATAACTTAGGGTTGCAAGGCGCAGCTTTCAGTGTAACCTCGTACATCTCAACAGCAACATAAATTACAGCCTCCCAAATGACTATTAAAATAAAATGAGCACCAAACAGATTCAATAAAAACTGAGCTTTATTACCCCCTTGAAGGGAGGAAGGAATTATTGCAGGGCTGTTCTATTATACTGTATTAGTGCAACTAGGTGTACCTAATAAAATGGCAAGTGAAGGCAACCCCTTGCTGATTGGTATTAAGATACATTTGTTGAATACTACGTATTTACTTGTCTTGGCAGAGTATTATCATGTGGATAATGTTGACTGATAAACCAAATGGAAGCTGCCTCTTTCTCTCTCAAAGCAACTGGTCGAGGCAGATGGCCGCCAACACAGGTGGGTGTCTGTATCTACTCAAGTTTTCCCCCTGCGCTTGCTCACGGAGGAATTGAGTGTAAATTCTTAACGGGCGTGTTGTAGATCTCCTCTAAAGATGCCCTGAGATAATTTCTGTTGTGATGCTCTATAAATGAAGTAGACGGATCACGGCGAGGCCCTCAGGCAATCAGGACGGTTTCCTGACCTGCAATAAATTAAAACATTAAGAGCCTCTTACGTGGATATGAAGTCTCCATGAAACTTTGTGACAAAGACTCACACACCAACACAATTACACAAAACATTTACCGCGATTGACACGAGAAGCTTGGAACCCCGGGGGACTTCACTTTTGAAATGCTAAAACGTGGAGTTCAGACGATCCAGAGAGGTCGAAACCACAATGTCAAACATGAAAGTCAATGAGTAGAAAAAAAAAAGAAAAACATTACTGGAATTCCACACTCTGCATTTAACACTGGAGGCAAAGCATCTCACTGTGATTGATTGAGCCATTGATGAACGACTTCTGCCCTTCATGCGCAGGCGGTTTGTGCCATCGAGCCGTACGGAGTCATAGCGGGGTTGATGCTGCGTTCGGGCGACAGGAAGCAGATGAGACGCGCTCTGACAGCTCTGCTTCACCACTGCTGGGCAGCAAATGTCAGCAGCTAGACAGCATATGTGCAGACGAGATAGAGAGTGAGGAGTTTGGGCTGCTTTGTATGGGTTTAAGAGTGGACATCCGGGTTATTCAATAGATGGCCCGCGGGCCAAATGTGGCCTGGAAGGAACCTCTGAGTGGCCCGAGCAGCATACATAAATCAGATGAAGAAATCAATTGTATTTTTTTAAACAAGGTCCCCACTTGGCTCGGCACGTCAGCCCGATTTGCATTTCCATGACAACAGGTCGTTTCTAGGTGTGCCATCAAAACCAAAAAACAATGTGCTGCAGGACTGCATGAAGCTGGAAACTGGTGTAACCATCAACATGTGGGTCCCCGGTGCCGTCAGAGTGAACTCGTTTCGTTAACTCTTAGCGGATGTGTCACTGGAAATATTCCAATCGAGTGAACCTTACGCCACGAGGGGGGCAACGAGGATAAGCAGATAAACTTTGCTCAAGCATGAAATGCTTTCCAAGGAATGTGGACAGGGACACTGAGGGAGCGAGCAGGACGGAGAACGAAAGTGACAGAGGGAAGAACAAAAGGCAGGAACGGTGAATGAGTCACTGTGCAGAAGACAAAACATATTCTTCGGTTCCCATGGAGATGAGTCAGACTGGATTAAAGCACAAAGCTGTTTTTTTGACTTTTCTTTTTTGTGCTCTTGTCATATTGCCATATGATCTATTGCGTTTGCCCCGGTCCAATCCCGCCTGTGAGCTGCCGCCGAAGGAAGAATTGTCACCGCGTGTTCCAAGGCCAATTAAGTCATTATCGCTACGTCTTTTCCAAAAAGGCTGTAATCTCCTGAGCCCATCACACGTTCTCTCAGACCTGTTCCACCATCACCGCTGCGATTACCACCCAGCCTATCTAGTTCCACACGCTGCAGCGGCACAATGTGATTGAACCTCGTCAGGGGGTTTGAATGAAAAGCAGCCGCCATGCTGAGCGGAATTAAATTCTTGTTTGAGCATTGTTGTCTTTTAATTTAATGCACAAAGAAGATCTGTTGTCATTTTTTAAGCTTCTTTCACTGGTACCAGGAGATATGCAATGCACACACACACCCCAGAACAAACTGGACCCAGAGACTGCTACTAAGCATGCAGGTTATTTCTTATTACAGTGCATTCGAGTAAATCAGGAGTTACAGCATATAGGATGAAATAAAGTTTACATCAAATAACACTCCCCAAAAAAAGATAAGTCACCATGTGGGACTGGGCTAAGCTGCCGGGGAGGTTGGCTGCAGAGAAATACTGGAAGAAGGCACAACAAACCTCACAACACAGCGTGCAGTTAATACGGCTCCACTACCACTCAGCTCCTCCTTAACACGACAGGAAGCCCCGCGAGAATAAAACTGAAACCGGCCTAAACAATTTAAGTAGTAAAACGGCACACGGCAATCTAACAGTAATGCTGGGAGACCAGTTGGCTTTGCAGCAGCTTATCTGTGTTGAACCTCCTGCCACTGGAGCGCAGTCGGAGCCGCGCAGGGGAGCGTCTGGAATCTGGTTTCTAGGTGGAAGGAAATGACCTGAGCAAACCCGGGATGGCCAGAATACGCCTTTTTTTCTTCTTCAGCATTTCCAAAAGCAATCCAGGAGTCTGTTGCAATGTTAAGAGTTGATATTATTTGTGTTGGTGCAGAATGTGAAGGACGTTTCTGTGATATTTCATTAAAGGCTGTTAAAGGCTTTTACCTGAGTTCTGTGCTGCAAAGCGAAATCTGTAATATTCGCACTGATATGCAGTAAAAACACAACATCAGCTGCAGAGCAACACATAAAAGCTTTAAGATGATGTTCCACCATCAAAAGAATGACACGCACTGCCAAGAAGAAAACAGCTTCATGATGTGACAACCCCGTTGTTAGAGTTTAGTGGAGGGCGCAAATGATGTTTTTTGTAAATCTGATAAACTGTCTGCTCGTCTACTTCTACTGAGGAACTTATTGTTTGAGTAGCTCGCACATTGTGTTGATGTGCTGGAGCGTATTAGATTATAATAGACTTTTTCTTTCTATATAAAATCTTAAAAGAAATATAGATCAAAGGGGAAAGTAAGTTACAAGAGAAGAAGCGGCTGAAATTGAAAAAGTTTGAAGAACTGAAAGAAGAATTATTACGGCAAATTAGGGCAGCAGACTCCCACTGGAAAGTTTAAAGTTTGTATGAACTTGTCTCAGGCTATAGGAGGTGCTAAATGCAAAATGAGAATGAAAGGAAGAAGATAATAAAGGCAGTGGAGGTGTGGAAGCTCCTTCCAGAGACAAACACCTCAGAGGGGCCATAATGTCCGACCATGGACAGGCTTCTTCAGGGATCGATACGGGCCGGAGGAGAATGTCTGCTTGCCTTGAGTGGAAAATATTGTCCTGCAACTTCTAGACTGCTGAGCTCTACACCAGGAAGCACTTCTGGCTGGAATCCACTGCCGGTATTTTAAGTGAAACATTACAGAGATGCATCCGTCCGGTGCTTTGTGGCTGACGGGAACCTGAAGGCAACATCGGGGGAACATTCAGCAGTTTCTGTCCTCAAGTGATCTCATCACGCTGTGAAAGAGAAAAAAAAAATGCTGGTGGAAATAATAGAAGAAATGATTGTGTCTGAATTAATTGTCACCGTTGGGGTGACGGACAGCAACCGGTCATTAACGATGTCGCGTTCGCTCTCGTGGAGAAGCTCAGTGTTAACTACAATATTTGAACTCTTAAATCAGTATAATGAGACCGTCTTGATCTCCGATCTGCTTGTTGCTCTACATTGTTGGCTCGATGTTTGTCGCTGGATTCTGGTTCATAGTTCTTGAAAGGGAATATAATATAATATACGAATGTATACAAGTCTACCCTGCTTTACTTTTATTAATTCTTTGCCGTGGTCTTCAATTATGTACGAGGTTATTTCGTTGTCTGTTTACAGTCTATTTAATTAGAATATATATAATTGTTCTTTAGAGATTCTGTAATTGGCAGTAACACCAAATTACTAGTAACACAATGTGTTGTTTGGTCTTCTACTCTTCAGTGTCGGTGAGCTGTCAGTCAGTGGGCAGTGGGTGGATTCAGATGTGGGGACTGGTGATGATGTGGCACCATGCAGTTAAACAAATTAAACCATCCTTTATTGAAGTAGAAGCCTCCCATACTACTTCTTTGTAGTAAATAAATGGCAAACACTTCCCCCGACTGTCTTTTGACTTCTAATCTCACTTGCACATCTGTCGTTCGTTCACTTCCTGTCTGCCCTTCATCCGTCTTATCTTTGCCAACGCAGCCAACACGGCCGTCCTTCAGCGCTGGTGAAGTCATGCCAGCCAAAACTCTGGGGGGACCAGGTGGGTGAAGGTGGAGTGAGATGAACGGCGGTCCTTCCACAACAAAAAAAAAAAAGATATATAATTCACATTTAAAATTATGCAAATTAATTTAGAGAAGCAACTTTAACAGTCGTATCATCCTGCATTCTCTGTAGGAAACCAACACTGCAGGGCAACAGGCAGTGGGACTTATATAAGAGTGACCTATGATGTAATTAGACTATATATCTCTCTTAATGTAAAATATTACTGAAATTAAAAATATACACAGAGGCTGTGCAACACTGGTCGTCTATGAAATCGTCTCCCTGTTGGTTTGCAAGGGGACGTTTCCTGTGAGTTTCCTGTGTGGAGTTATTCCTCTCCTTCCTCTGAACCGGGCCTGTGGGTGAGCAGGCGCTCTCATCGCCGCGGGCGGGAGGAGCCCACATGCTAAACTGGGACAGGCTGTTTTTGGTAACAGTGACTTTTGGTCCAAATACAAATTTTGTAATTGGCGTGTCCAAAGTAAAATGTGAACGCTTGGTCTTTTTGGAGATTTTGTAAAAAAACAAGTAGAACATGTGAAATAGAAGCAGCTGGATGCGACGTCCGTTTTTAAATTGCCAAAACAGGTAAAAGACATTTTGTAAATGAATTCGGGAAGATGTCGATGACATCGTGGGCAGACACCAGCGTACGGTAAACAAACTGAAGTAAGGCAGCCAAAAAAAAAATTGAAGGTTATCCTTAATAAAAGTCGTGAGGTAGAGATGCAATTAAAGACCTGCAGGTCACACCGAAATATGCAGGCTGTTATAGCTCAGTGGGAAAGTGCAGTGATACAGCAGCCAGCTCACATGAAGCATAAAACAAAGGACTATAATCTAACTGGTTATATCGCTGATATAGTGCAAAAAAAAAAAGGCTATAGTCTTGTGTTGATAAGCAAGATGCATTAATTAGATTGGCTTTGAATTGATACTGAGAATATGGAGTTCATGTACAGGCACATGCAGGTAAATAGTAAAGATGATGTGTTGTAATACATGAAGTGATTTAATATTATAGATTGTGGACGAGACTATTAATAATTAATGAAAAAAGTTGCGAACATTGAATGTCTGGTTCAATAAATCTTTTCTAAATTGTCTTGATTTTGTAAACAGAACTTCCCAGGAACACCGGCTGGCTGAAGAACATCAAGTACTAGATGTTCTCAGTGCACAAGTATCGTTGTCCACAGAGAAGGATTATCAACATGATGTTTCTATTTCCCCGTTGCTTTGAAGGTTGGATGACGTGCCGTCTGCCTTTCAGGACTTTCCATCTCTCACCTCAGAGAGAGGCAGATGGAAGCCTTCAGCGGGCGGTCCTGATTTACTGCAATTAAAAAGACAAGCGCAGACCTGCATTGAAGCAGGGCAGCGCCCAGCCAAGGAGACCGAGTCCGAGACAGAGGTCGGTTATTGTTCACTCTTTATCAATGCTCGTCAGTCCTTTCTCTCTCCGGGGTCAGACTGGGGCTTCCCCCTGCAGGAGAGGTGCTACATCTTTTGTCATCACTCAGTTGGAATTTGACTGCTGCTGATACGATTCCCTGCAGACCTGGTCAACCTCAGTTGAAGCCTTGACACCATTTTTCCCCACCAATATCTCAGATGCATTGATGTCTGGAGGATGTGATAGAAGGATATCTTGTACAAATCTTTCACAACAGGATGTGTATCAGAATTTGGCAAACACATCTGCAACAAACACCCACATGTGTGTTTTTTTTATCCATTGTGATATCAATATCTCAAATACAATTATATTCTGGTTACAAAAATAATCCCATGAAGAAACATGATCAGCCACATCTCCAGGCATGCAGGTTAGGTGAGGTCTCGTCCAGACAAGGTCATTGTTTTTGACGTAAGGAGTGTCTGAGGAGTCGGATGTCCTTAAAGGAGCAAACAACAGGTCCACAATATACCAGCTGAAGTAAATCCGCAACCAATCTTCTCTGTCCAGGCAGCATTAAAGTTGTATTACGGAGAGGCAGAGCTCATGTGCCACCGAAGCTCCGCTGATTGGTACAAGTAGGTGTACAAAGCTCGTGGTCCTGCTCATTTACTGTTTCTCGGTGACATTGAAAATTTATAGACGAAGCTTTAAGTTTCGTAAGCAATTATCTATTCATGACCCTGAGCACGGCTTTCATTGCACAGCTTTGCTATACAATTGGATTGATTGTTTTTTTAGAACCATTATTATAATCTTTTTAAACGGTGTATTCGTGCAGCAAATTGGAAACATGAAACTCATGTATCTCATAAGAGCTACCAAAACACACTTCTTCTCCTTAACTCCAGGATAAAAGCAAGCGACGCAGCAGGGGGGGCCCCGCTGAAACAGCGAGAGGTATTTGCAAATCATTGTGTCAAAAAGGAGTTGCTCGGGGCTGTACGGAGAAAGAAAAGAAAGACATTTGTTGCACATCAAAGTGCAGAGCGGAGACGAACACGAGAGTGGTCGATTCTCTCAGACGCTATGGAAAGTACAAGGGGATCAACCAGATTAAAGGAGTCTGCCAAGTGAGCTATTGATCGTTTCATGTTATGTTTCTGGATCATTATTATTTGAAGTGATGGGGTCTAATTGGATGATAATAAATAAACAACAAAGTGTTGGGGCTTTATTTTTCCTTTGCAAACACTTTAAGTCGAAGCACATACGATGTATAAAAGAAGTGGAAGGAGCCTCCAGGTCTGAAAAGTGCTTGAAACACACATTCTTTCCAGCAGGGGGCGGTAGATTGTATAAAAGTCTTTCAGTAAAATTTTTGGGCTTCCTGACGTGGCTACCAAAGGCGTCGCTAAGGTGACCAGCCACAGCTCCAGTATGATCACAAGTGTCCACAAGCCAATGGACGACATCATGGTACAATCATCCCTTTATTTCATACTCCATGGCAACAACCCTCCCACGTCATCTAACACAGACACCACAGGGTGCATCTTCAACAGAAACAGTCGGTATTCAACAATGTTGTCGCTACCGTGGCGACCTGTCAATCAGGATTGAGCCACAGCAATGGGTGTCTATGAAGATGTTCAACATTCGCAAGCCAAAACTGGCATCGCAATTAATGTCACACTTATTCTTAGTCAAATGCGCCCTTCACTTCCTTCAGGTTCCATCCTCTCAACCAAATAAGGTCACTGCTGGCTCAAAATACCACAGCGAAGATGCCAAACTCAATGCGTCAAAACAGTCGACCACAAGCCAAAGGATGACATCACCGCTTCGTATATACAGTCTATGCTTGGGCTCGGTGAGAGCGGATGGAAGGAGGAAAGAAAACGTATTATAATTGCACCATGTAGGGGCATATTCTTTGCCACCATATGGGTGCACAATTGGGTCAGGAGATAAGCAACCCCCTGTGGACTGCGGACAGATGCAATCCATCTCTGGCTGCATTGGTGTCCTCCCCCATCTTCTCTCTCTCTCACTGGCATATAATGATCAGACTTTGACCTGTGGAAAAACAGCCATGTCTTTAGGATGCAGATGAGTGGAGAAGAGCAGGCCTGAAGGATACTGGGCTTCACCGCTCCCATGACATCTGCTATCATTAGCTATCATTAGAAGCCTGGCAAAGTGTTTTCCTGAGAGAACGAGGCATGGATTATTAAAAATCAGAAAGAAACAGAGCATCCGCCAAAGAGGTGCTTTCAAAACCAGCGTTTTTTTGGTTTAACTCTTAAAGGTCACACTGCTCATTTTAATTAGAAAGTTAATGGTGCACAAGCTACTTCAAATAGACTTGCGATTTCATCAATAAGACATAAATAATCAATATTCAGTTATAGAAGCGTGATTGCGTCTGCATGTGTGTGTGTGTGTGTGTACCGCCGTTTTATGTGTGCGCGTGTTAATGCGTGGATGTATCACATAGAAATATGACTCGGCTGCAAACTTTGCGCAGGTCAGCGATTCAACAGTGATGATGAGCCAGGTGTCCGTCCTCTGGCCAGCAGCCTGGAAACAGCATTAGATTAGACTGTCAGGGAGGGTGGAGGGGGGGGAGGGGGGGGGGGGGGGGATATACCGTCCTCTGTTGAAGAGACGTGGCAGGATTTACATGAAACGCATCAATCATGTCATTGGCATTAAGCTCTGACCTAGTAGCGAAATAATTTCAAAGTGGCAGCCGCATTATGACAAATATCAATATGAAGCATAGGAAGGTGATTTATCTGCTGTCCGCTAACAAGCTTCATCGGCTGCAGAGGACAAAGTTCAGTGCTTTACTCTGCGTGTGTCAGCATAAAGGTGATCGTACTTGTAATTCAGAGTTTGCAATTAAAGTTTTAGATTCCAACCTTTTAAAGGTTAAATATAAATCCAGTATTTAACAATACAAAATGTATTGTGACTCAAATGTATGTGACATCTTTTCTTATAAATATAATATATTCCAATCTAAGGGGGAGTCTTCCCTTTTTGTGAGGGGAACGTTCTATTAAACCAAACAATGTGACACCTTGTGCATGTGACACCGTGCCACAAACCGGATGAATGCAAAGTCCCTCAATTATCCAGTTCCACAATATATCTCAACATTGGCACCGACTGCACTGAGCTCATGGGACAGATCAGCACCCATCATCCAGATTAAAATATATAAGGACTTAACAGCCATCCAAGACCGGCGACCTAATGCCAAGCGAGTAATTCCCCAATCAGCACAATGACATGCGTGTCGCATGCACGCGCACACACACACACATGCAAAGGTCCCAGTGAGAAACATCTGTCACTCCAGTCGTCAGTAGTCTGCTTATCTGCCCCGGCCATGTCACTGTTCTCACATATGAGCACAAAGGCAGCAGTGATGCTTTATGCTCTACAGATTTACAGTTTGCTGATAGGCGCTCTGCCTCAGCCTCAACGCTGTTCAAACACCCAGAGAGCCAGGAGGGGAGATAACCAGGTTCTTCTGTACAAGACAGACAAAAGACAGGAGGGAGGGAATTAATGGTTTGGTGTGATACACCCACACAACCACACAAAAACAGGATTTTACTTAACTCGTCGAACTAACATCCCCACCAAACCCTCCCTCCTCTCCCTCCCTCAGCCTCTAAAACGAACACCTTCAAGTCACCCAGCCACCTCCTCTTCTCTCCACTCCCTCCTCCCTCCTGCACTCTGTGGTCGGAGCTGCATGCTCACTGTCCCGAAACATGATCAACCATTCACCCCTATGGGAATTTCTCCTCTCAGCGAGCTAGCGTCAGCTACATCTGTTTGTCTGTCAGCCAGACTAGATGCAACAGCAGCAGTGGCAGCAGCAGTGGCAGCGTCTTGGCTCGGGCGTCAGGCAGCCTCTCAGTGACATTCTGCTTCAACTTGACTGAGAGGCAGCGCAACTCATCAAGAGGTGCAGACTGGGAGGAAAAGTTCTCTCCTGTTTTTGGAGATTCTCCTCATTTATAAATGACTGAGGGAGGATTCCGTGCAACTTAAGGATACTTTTTCGTTGGCTGCTTTGGATAGCCGGAGGGGAACGTGATGCCGTACTCTCCTCAGCAAGGATGATCGAAGTCTTCTACTCTCGCCCTGCTCTTCATCCTCTTCCTCTTCTGCTTCCTCCTTTGCCTCCGTGCTTGCACTTCTCCTCCGGACCCATCCGTCAAGGGTGAAGTCAGCAGGATTTCTCCTCCACCTCAATCTTCTCTCCAACTGTGTTATGATCCTGTTCCTCAGCGCCACACTTGACCCGAAGGCTTCCCAGGCAAAACAAAGGGATTAACTATGAACTTTGCTCTCACCAGGAGACACAGTCGGCCCCTAAACAGAAGACTGTGACATCTGATGACAGTCAGCTGTGAGTATGTTCTTTATGTTAGTAACTTGTTCCATTGAATCATACTTGATTGAATATGCACTTCTGGGTAAATGCACAAATGCATGACCTGGAATTGAGGGGAAGTCGCTGCATGTGTGTGCACAAGTGCATGTCTGAGGGATCTCAGCATGTATTTTTAATAAAGCCTTTTACCGTAATGAATGCCGTGCTGCCAGGAAGATATGAATGCATCTGTTCTTCTGGAAGACAGGCTGTATCGAGGAGAGCCACACACACAGCTGCATATCAAACCAAGAATCCTACAGCCTAGAATTCTTTTTTAAATTGATTTGTTTTTACTGCAGGGAATGATGCCAAATTGATGCTGAAATTCTTAATTCAAGTTGTTTTTATTTTTCATATCCGAGCCAAATGATTTGTCTTTATATGAATTGCTGTAAAGGCGAAGACAGAAGGATTTCACCTCTTCTCCTTTCTCTTGTTGCATAAGTAAAAAGGAGGAAGCAGTGAGGCGTGATTTTAACAAGTCCATCCGTTCCCCAAAGATCTTACGTGGTGTTGAAGGAAATGTAGAAAGGCACTGATGCTCTTCAAAAACCTCGAAGTGCAGGGAGCTCTAATGACGGGTTTGGAGGGATAGAAACCAGATTACCACAGGACCCTTCTGCACAACATCGTGCAATAAATAACATGTTGTCACCTGATCAAATTCATTGATTACAGTAAGTAAAGGTGAGGCAGAGAGAGAGAAGTTCTGGAGGACATGTCCATCATTAAAAATAAAAATTTGAACAGTAATGACGTTACTCAGACTAATATCATCGTTTTTGCATGAAAGTGCAGCAGGATGGAGACCAGAACTCCCAGAGGCACAAACAAAGCCAGAGGAGCTCCAGAACACAAATGAGTCAAGTCAGATCGTTATCTAAATGAAGAGACATTAATATAAGGTTCTCATTAAATGATGCTCCGGGAGGCAGTATGGATTTGTTCCATTTATCAGCTGCCAAAACTATTCTAGTGCCTGTAAGCAGATCATGATGCTCATCTGATGACTCACGAGAGCAGAGATTTATATCCATGTTTTAACTTAAAGTGGGTAAAATGTTAGAGATATGTCAGAAGATATAAGAGGATGCTCTCACTTCCTGTTTTCCTCTTTGACTGAGATGGTTGAATTGCAACCTCGGCCGCCGACATCGACACACTGATGAATATTTCAGGTTGCATGTTTGGGAGCTGCTCTAACACCCCCCCCAGAGCAACATGTATAAAACTGCTTTCCTTCTCCTCCACTGACCAATCGCAGGATGATTCAAAAGCATTACTTAGGTGCTGTTCCAGATTGTCACATAATGTGGGCAGAAATCTCCAGCATGGGTCAGTGGGCTGACTACAGGAGGAACACGCCGTTGTGCCAAAGACCTCTGGGCTGATCTGCACCGCACACATTCTCACCATGCAGACACACATGATGTCCTTTGACTCGTTTTTCTCTCTCTCTCTCTCCCTCCTTCTTCTGTTGATCTTCTGTCCTTTCTTCTACAAATCACACACACACACGCTATTCATCCTCTAATTTCGAGGTGTAGAAAGTGCAGCAAAGGTTATATTTGACTGGGGGGCTGGTTGCTGGCCGGTGCATGGAGCTGCATCACAGTAGTACCGATGGCCGGCTGCCAGGGGACCTGCAGGAATCCACTCTTCAATATGTCTGCCTTTGCACTCAGTTCAGGAGATTCAGCTCGGATATTTGCTACCTCGTCCGTCCTCTGGTTTTCATTGGATCAGGGACCACATGCATGCTGAACAAACACAACCTGTCTGACGCTGTTATTCCATTGGTAGGATATTTGATAAGAATCTGGTTTCTCTGCTGGAGTGAGAGGACGACTTCTTTGCGCCATAATTTGGCACAGATTTAGATTAACGAGCTATAATCACATACACTTAATCACCAACTCACAAATACAGAATGCTGCCAAAAGATCTGCAGCAGTGTCTTTGGTTTTAAGTCATGAACCTTCCCTCCAACCCCCCCCCCCCCTCCATCCCTGACGTCACTTTTGATAACAACGCAGGCCACAACAGACTATGTTCCCTATTTATAGTGCCCATATTTACCAGATACCCTGAGTTCTGAGTACACCAATAGATCGCTTCCTGCTTCGACTTAGAAGCTATTAGCAGGCTTGACTTGCTCTACCTCACGAGGTCAGAAGGTAGAACAAGTCTATTTGTGTGTCCGTCCGCGTGTGTACGAATGTGAGAGCTCGGACACACGACCGCCGGTGAGTCAGGAATATCCTCGTTTCCTGCGCTCAGTATCTGTCATCATTAATTTATTCTTTTTGTGGCATCAGACGTAATCACTGACTCTGCAGCCCATCCGGTTTGGGGAAACATTTTGTTTGCAAAATGCATTAAACATGCGACATGGAACCAGAGCAAATGTTTCCATGCTGAGTTGTATATATTCTTTAAATGAGTCATTACACAATAGGAAATGATGACAACATACATACACTCATCAATATGTAAACTGTAATCTCTGCTAACTTGTTCCTGGCGATTAGGCCAACGGTTCTCGTCAACATTGTATTGGATGTTTTTCCTTCCATGTGATATTAATCATAAACAGCACTCACCGCCTCCAGGAGGACATCTGGTCATCAGGCCGATGATCGCAGAGAA
>CAAKHC010016138.1:0-32587 GCA_901007825.1 Macroramphosus scolopax | reverse complement strand
TTTATTCTTTTTGTGGCATCAGACGTAATCACTGACTCTGCAGCACATCCGGTTTGGGGAAACATTTTGTTTGCAAAATGCATTAAACATGTGACATGGAACTGGAGAAAATGTCTCCATCAAACGGCACAACTTGTATATATTCTTTAAATGAGTCATTACACAATGAATACAACATACACTGATCAATATGAAGCGGTTCCACTGTAAACTCTGTTAACTTAAAATACTCTGAAGCTGACTTATTCCTGACGATTAGGCCAACGGTTCTTGTCAACATTGTATTGGATGTTTTTCCTTCCATGTGATATTAATCATAAACAGCACTCACCGCCTCCAGGAGGACATCTGGTCATCAGGCCGATGATCGCAGAGAATTCCTAAACTGGGTTCAGAAGTGGAGATTAGGCATCGTCATACTGTTGTGTAAATAATACATTCACAAGGCGAGAGCGGAGGAATGTAACATTGTCCCCAGTAATCACATACAGAGTCACTCCAGGTCTCAGCAGCCCTCTTTCTCCAGGTGATGATCTTTCATTCATTGCATCTAGAAGAGTGAGGCGGTGTTCTGGCATGAGGCAAAGCACCCCAGCGTTGGAGACGGCAGCACCCATGGAGATGCTGGCATCCCTCTGGCCCGGCATTGTATCAGTGGCCTGCCTTAGGGAGGGAGAAGCCGGCTTCATCCACATGATGTGCTCCTTTAGTTTCAAGCTCCTTTATTACCGAAGCTAATTTAGAGACTCTGTATCAAGACTCTATAAAGTGAATGCAAAAAAAAACATTGACACAATAACAGTCCCATAAATGTGAGTGATGAAACAACCGCTTTACTGCAGACACATTCACTGTGTTGCCATACCAACCGTTCTACTGACATGCGACTCTCATTCTGAAAAATTCTTTCAACGGATGATCAGACGCAGAATTGGCTGGATATTCTTTGAAAGGAAAAATATGTGATGACAGGATCAATAGTTGTTCCCCGAATTTCATGGGAAACTTGCTGCTCTATTCTCGCCGCAACTCTTCCACCAGGCAAACTCCTCTTCCTCCTCCTTCAAAGCCTTCGTTCGATCCGCGCTGGCGGGCGGCCTCTTTTATACACGACAAAGGACTATATAAGACTGACAGGTTGTGCTGAGTTCCACACGGCTTCACTGTACATGTTTAACAAAGTTAATCCAGTTGTGTTTCGGGTCTTCTTATCCCACTTTAATTGAATGTATCTTATAGAGTACAACTGTAATCTTGACCTATGAAGACCTTTTTGGGGCAGCTGTGGCCCAAAGGCTACCGAAAGGTCGCCGGTTCAGTCCCCACGACTGTCAGGGGGAAACTGGGTGGGGTTAGTGAAGGAAAGCTGAAGTGCCCTTGAGCAAGGCAACCAACCCCCAACTGCTCCCCGGGCACAGCTAAAGTGGCAGCCAACTGCTCCGGTCTGCTTCTACGGATGGATTAAATGAAGAGAATATAATACGAAAATAGTATTTCCTGCAGTCAGACTCATGGCATCATTACACTGAACAGTCGACTGTTGTGGGTATTCGAGTGCTGTGATTGGAAATGCCATTTTAAAACTTGATGACGGACAGTCCTGCAGCAGGACCCCCACAGTGAGTGGAATGTTATTTGTGTGGGCCTCAGGCCGCCGCTGGCACTCCTCCTTATCTGGCACTGTCGAGAGCCCTGCTGAGGCCTAAGGAATCATTCCTCCAGATTGGGGTTTTGATTATGTCTGAATCATTGAATCATCGGAGCTCTCCAGGTGAGAGAAGCAGGGTGCAGTAATGTTCTTTAGGTAGGCAAGTTCAGATGTGTTTGGGGGATTCGACTGACCCTGAGCTGATTGTGAGTCCCGGCTGATCGAGAAAACCTGTCCCTCCGTGATAGTGGATTTATGCCACTGCTGTAATACTGGTTTCATTTTAAATTGTATGTAATGATTCTGCAGAATTGGATAGTGGACATTTTACAGCTGGAGGGCACGCTCAGGATGGAAAAGCCGAAAGCAGAACAAGTTTCACGGCTTAAGATACAGCTGCCCTGGAGGCCAGTGGGATCAGGTGTGGTACGAGGAAGAGGAGGGTGCTCTCTGGAAAGCCAAATGAAGAAGGTGAACATTCGATGAACAGTATGATACAGAAACCAGGATTCTGCACTAATCCTGTGTTTCCTGAGTATGCACAGGAGGCCTTTTTCCACAGTTTTGATTGGATTCTAACATTTAGGAAACAAAGCACAGATACTAACCGTTAACGCATACAAACCCAGGGGAGGGAGGTAATACCACCTTAATGATGAGAGCAAGACAGAAAGACACTGCCAAGGCACACAGATGATTTGATGGTCCAGTGCTTAAACTGTAAGGCAGTGGACCCAGTGTACTGTCAGCTTGCTTATACTGCCCTCTGCTGGCTCAGGGGGGTATTAATGTGTGGGTTTTGTACTTACTAGAGTTCTTCATAATGTTTATATATATGGAGACCCATGAAAGTATAACATTCAACATGGATGTGATTTAATTGGTTGAGCTGCTGCTCTGTGGCCTCTCATCTCTGCAGGAGGGGTTCATCATGCAGGTGTCTCACCTGTAATCAAACTGACGAGGTGAACTGAGGTTCTTCATTACATTTATAAATTCAGTTTACTATACTGGGTGCGTCTTCTTTGTAACAATTGTTTCATTCACTTTATTTTCTTTTACATGCTCTTATGATTGCTGTTATAGGTGTTTATGGTCATGAGAAGAGCAGAATGGACATCATGTGATATTACGTCATAGTTATCAGTTGTCTCATGGCCACACAGATTATCTCTTGGGCAGAGTAATTGGAAAGGTGCTTGATATATGATGTGATATTCTGACTATTACAACCTGTCATGGATAGTGATTTGATAAATCCATCCTCCAGGTTACACATTTCCCTCCTGCAGTCCAAAAAAAATGTAGGTGGAGATGGTCCAAGTTGGTAGAGTAGATATGTCACTGTCGGTCTTCCGGGCTTTTACTGGTGCATTCTGGGAAAGATGCCAACTCCCAATTTTCTTATGCAGTAATAGATTGGGTCAGATAATGGATTTATCAGTATTCTGGATGTTATCCTAAACTGTAATTTAAACCCATTTCTACTAATGCATAATACATAAGCTGCTTAGCAAACACAGTATGTGCTGGGGGCTTTTCAAGTGTAGGGGACAGTCGCACGCATTTAGTATATTACAGGAAAAATTATTTTATTGCAAAATAAATGATTATACATATATCAAAAGGACTTGACATGAACTATGAGCTGGATAAATCCAGTATTAATACATCAGCAGACAATAGAGCCAAGAATAAAATCATTTTATGTTTTTTTAATTTTGCTTCATATGTTTGCAGATTGCCTAAAACTTTTTACATGAGTAGATTCACATGAGCTGGATATGATGGTGTGAATGGCATGAAAATAGTAGCTCAATGATATTTTCTATGAATGTTCATGTTAAATTTGTTTGAACCAGAAAAAATATATTAATTTTAACAAAACATATTAAGCCTGTGTATCATCACTCTTAAAAGAGTGTCAAGTGTGATTTTGTGGCGCTCAATGCTGCCATCTAGTGGCTGTAAATTAAACTTATTCGCTCCCAACATTTAATCTGTTCATTTCTTTATTTTCTTTCCAGGATATGTGGCTGAAAATGACCGATTCAAACACTCTTCTCATGGTTGGACGCTAGGAAACACGAGACCATGGAAGGAGAGAGCGTGCTGAACTCCACTGTGAATACCAGCACGATGGACGTCCACCTGGTGACTCACAGTCTGTGGGAGGTGATCACCATTGCGACCGTGTCGGCTATCGTCAGCCTCATCACCATTGTGGGGAATGTTCTGGTAATGCTCTCCTTCAAAGTCAACAGCCAACTTAAGACAGTGAACAATTACTACCTGCTGAGTCTGGCAGCTGCGGACCTCATCATCGGTGTTTTCTCCATGAATCTGTATACCTCTTATATACTGATGGGTTACTGGGCCTTAGGAAATCTTTCCTGCGACCTCTGGTTGGCGATGGACTACGTGGCAAGCAATGCTTCAGTCATGAACCTGTTGGTGATCAGCTTTGATAGATATTTCTCCATCACCAGGCCTCTGACCTACAGGGCCAAGCGGACTCCCAAACGAGCCGGGATCATGATCGGTTTGGCCTGGACAGTGTCTCTGATTCTGTGGGCCCCACCTATCCTCTGCTGGCAATACTTTGTAGGTAAAAGAACTGTTCCTGAGAGACAATGCCAGATCCAGTTCTTCTCTGAGCCCGTCATAACCTTTGGGACAGCGATTGCAGCCTTTTATATCCCCGTGTCGGTCATGACGATCCTATATTGTCGAATCTACAAAGAGACGGAAAAAAGGACCAAAGATTTAGCGGAGCTGCAGGGAATTAACTGCTCCGCGGACTCTGGGGTGACCCAGCCGCAGATGATCAGATCGTGTTTTAGCTGTAAACTAAAGTCGACGTCACATGACAGGAATCAGGCCTCTTGGTCATCTTCAGCCAGGAGCAACGCTGCCAAGTCAGTCGCTACTACAAATGATGAGTGGTCCAAAGCCGGTCAGCTGACCACCTACAACAGTTACGCCTCCTCAGAGGACGAGGACAGGCCCGTGTCTCCAGCGGCCTTCCAACCCTCCTTTGGGAACCAGGTTTGTGAGACCAGCAAGAGCGGAGTGGGAAGTGAGGGCGAGCAGCTCAGCGGCTATCAGGAGGAGACCTTCTTCCAGACACCACCCAAGAGCAGCTTTCAGAAGAGCAAGTGCGTATCCTACAAGTTCAAGCCTGTGGCCAAAGACGCTCACGTTGAGCCCCAAACTAAAAACGGTGACACCAAAATGGCGTCCTCCACATTCTCCTCGGCCGAGTCCATGAGCGTCCCGTCCACCTCGTCGATGTCTAAGCCCATAGACACAACGCTCAAGAACCAACTCACCAAGAGAAAGAGGATGGTGCTGATCAAGGAGAGGAAGGCAGCTCAGACACTCAGCGCTATCTTGCTGGCGTTCATCCTAACGTGGACACCGTATAACATCATGGTGCTCATTTCCACCTTCTGCTCAGACTGCATTCCCCTCTCGCTCTGGCATCTGGGCTACTGGCTCTGCTACGTCAACAGCACCGTCAACCCCATGTGCTACGCCCTTTGCAACAAGACTTTTCAAAAGACCTTCCGCATGCTTTTACTCTGCCAGTGGAAGAAGAAACGCATCGAGGAGAAACTCTACTGGTGCGGACAAAACCCGATGGTCAGCTCCAAACTGACTTGAACAGCTTTTTTAAGACGGTGTACGATGTGAACTTGAATTCACGAGGATGGGTTGAATTAAAAAGTAAAAACAATATACAAGCAGCTGGAACAACTTTAATACTGCGGCCAGTTATGAGCAGGTTTCATATATTGTGCGTTAATTACAACTCAAACTATGGAAGTGGAAGTGCGTTGTACAAATGTATACAATCAGTGACATTTGGTTTTAAAACATTAAAACATTTCCCCCCCGAAAGTTGCACAAAATACCACCCATCAACAGAATACTTCATATTGTACTGCGTTTGTATTCAGGATGCACATTTGGATGTGTGAAGATATAATTGTTTTAAAGGTGTGAAACAGTGTTCCTGTAAAGTCAAAGCTCTCACACACTAATCGACAGATGTGCTTCGCCCTGTAAGTATTGTATTTGTATTGAGGATGCACATTTCGGTACTGCGGTTTTTATTTTCAAAGGGCTAATCGGTGTCGTCCTGATGTCTGGATCTGCTTGCTAAGTCGAGATTGTAGCTTCATGATAATCAAAAGCCTTTTCACATGTGCCATCGTCTTTGGTCGGATTGGATTAACCTGCAGCTTCATTACTGTCACATTACTTTCAGTAAAAATAAAGAGTGATGATGTTAATTAAACACATTACTGGCATTTTAAATCACTTTTGAATTAAATCCTACGAGGGTTTTAATCCACACTCAAAGACAAGCCAGTCAATTTATTACATGATGAACTTCTTTAACGACAGTGTTTACATGCTGAGTGGTGCGGAGGATCTGAGAGCGCACTTCGTTTATTATAATCTGCTTATTACTCTTCATCCTCAGGATATTTTCCTTTTTTTAAGCTTTAAAATACAGTATTTTTTTGTTGTTGTCTGGATTACTGTAGTTGAATCAAGTTGTCATCGTATATTCACTGTACTTCTGACAAGCTCGTAATGTACCGTGGCAAAGCAAAGACGCTGGTTTATTTTTATTTGTGTGAAATGTTCCTTTTGTAACTGTGATAAACCCGAGATCTGCACTTGCAATTTTCGGGAGATGAAATAGACCCTGTGCTTCAAATATATTGACATGATGTATGATGAAAACAAAGCTAGAGCTAAAAAGTGTTACGTTTTTATGTGTTTCAATTTTGTTGTTGTTGTTATTTTCTGTATTTTTTGCCTCATGTTCGTATGTTTCTGAATAAATGTGGTCGTTTCAATGTCCTGCGTAATACTTATAATCAGTAAATCCCTGATGCTGTTTATTGCAATGAATACCTAAAATTATCCCCATTAGTTTCACAGTGTCGTACATTATCACAGACGTTGTCCTCACAGCTCGTCTTTTGCTTGGCAGTCTCCAGTGTGAATCAGTTTAAATGTATCTGAAGGTCTCACCATCATCCACGCATACTTGCACAATCGCTCCTTGTTGCAGTCTTTCTGCCAGTAGATAAAATTCCTGCGATTCAGATTGGCACTGGCGCAGGCGTCGTACCACCAGCCGCCTCCAGCCACTCCCTGGAACTTCAGGTGAGCACAGTTCTGTAGGAAGTTGTCATTGTCTCTGTCTTTGGTGGTGAATTTTTGGTTGTCGTGCAGGTAGTTGTCTGTGAACTCGGTCAGGGCGTCCGAAGCGGTGCCCTGGAATAACCCCAGCCTCAGTCTGTACCCTGACGCTTCATCATCCACCACAAAGGGGTCATACTCCCCCAACTTTGTGATGGCTTCCTGGTCCACTAGTTTTATTCCCAGTTTAAAGCGCCCTTGACCGGAGGTGAGCAGATGAAGATACTCATTCCCAAGCCAGTGATCCCCGGTGACATCCCCGAAACCGTGCTTGTACTCAGCCCAGGTACGATCGAAGTCCACGCTGCTGTTGAGAGTGATGTGCTGCACGACGGTCCATCCCCCCTCCTGCATGACGCAGTAGGCCAGGATGGGAGAGGCCCCCGGTTGGATCAGGTACACCCCGTCTCTGGCCTGGCCCGAAGTCGTCATCAGCATTTCATAGCAGTCCCTTGGAAGCACTGTCGCGCAAATTATTAATTTCTACATTTTAAAATTCATAATTGGACGGGTAATTACACAAATTACACCAGCCGTGACAGACGTCTTCATTAACATTAATGTTATGGTATGATTATAAGAGATCATCAAAAATTAACGTAATGATGATTCAGAAAAAGTCAGACTATCATGGCAGGAATTGGTTATAATTATTAGTTATTAGTCTATTGATGACTGTTTCTCAATGTCTCCGATACGAACATGATAAAACCTTGATGAATCACCTAACTATTAAAATTATTCATTGAATTCTGTTGGCAAGACACGCAAATCAGTAATTTGGGTGAACTGAGCCGCATCCACACGGAACAGATAAGGATACAACAATAAATCATTTCAAAGTAATTACAGGGGGAACTGACTCAAAGTAAAAATTGTACGTTATCGCAAGACAATTACAGGGTTTGGCATATTTTACCTGAATATTAGTAACACAGTAATTCATATAACAACACAAAGAGCAAAGGATGCATTGTGTTGCTTCTGAACTCTGATTGTGCTGTACTTATTCAGAACCAGTTCACCCAGTCTATCACGTGTCTTGTGTGTCCTTCATGCAGTTCATCTCATATCATTAGTCCTGCTGAGGTTCGGATGATTCTCCACAAGAAGCATTTCGCAGACCAGAATCATGCACGATTGAGAAAACTGAAAGTGAAAGTAAAACATTTGCAGCGTAGTGCACCAACTGTGCATTTGCAGAGTTTACCTCTCATTCCTCGGTTCAGAACCAGGTTATGCTGATCAGCTGGAAGCAGGTTGAGGTTCTCTGCTTCCAGAAGCTCCGTGTGAACTGCAGCTGCACTGAGCAGGAGCACGAGCCCTGCCAGTGGCGCACATTTCAAACACTTCATCCTTAACGATCCTCTGCTGACAAACCAACGTGACATTTAAAGGTACAGTACGCTACTCAACGAAAAAAATGCAAGAAAAATAAAAAATAAATAAATGTAATCTTACCTTTAATAGTGTTAACTGAATGAGGTGTTGTATTGTAGAACTTCTGCTCCTTCTGATCTTCTCCTGATCTCCTGCTGTATTATTCTCCCCTGACTAAATGAAAAGCACTCAGGCGAACAAGGCTGCCAACTGCTGATTTTAAATCAAGAGTTCACTGATTTGCAGGTCCTTTCAGTCTCTGCTGGACTTCAGCCTCAGGCTCACATCACAAAGACAGACACCAAGCCTCCACTTATCTGCCTCAAGTCAGATAAACCCACATTTAAATGGTGAGATAGGAGGAAACCAGTATCTCTCCCGGACTTAAATCACTTCAACAGGGCATAAGGCTGAAGTCCAGCTGGGACGGATCCGCAGCGGGTCAGCTTAAATCTGCAGCTGGTGACCTCACCGCTCAGCTCAACTGAATTCGAACAGAAAGTGTTGAGCTGAAGTAAAGTTATCATAGTAAAAACCAACAAATTCATCACATATAGGGCAATTAAAAAGAACAGACATCGGTCAGTCAAAGAAAACATGTTTTTAATACATTCATAAAACATTCTGTGACAAGATTGAACCTACAAAACTATAAAACTCATTGAGCTGATGATTACAATGTCCTATGAAGACAATCATATCAAATTTGACTCATTATCAAACTTATTCAGCACATTTCTGCACCTAAAGAAGGCTACAAAGGCGCTTTCAACCAGGGAGAGTCTGTTGTCTGGCTGTTCATTGCTGTTAAGTGAGTTGGGACAGGAAAGAATCGATGACCTGTGGGAAAGAGACCATAATCCTTAGACTGAGTTTTTCATTTGTATAATGAGGTCAAACAATGTAATCCTCTGTTCATAGGTGCAGCACTGACCTTTGCAATGTCTCCAGCAGCACCAGGTAATGATTTCAATAACGGTTCCTGATGCCATAAGTCCAGTAACTGCTGATTAAAGACTTGTAAATTTCTGTAACAGTTGAAACAAAGTCCGGTAAAAGCTTTATCACACCAGTTGTATATTTTTATCAAATATTAATTGTGCTACATATTGTAAATAATGTCAAAGTCTACCTGGCTTCATTGAGATATTTTATAACTGGTGTCATGATTTGTAAGCTGCTTTGACAACCTAACTTTCCTTGGATCGGCAGTACAACCACATTGATCTATAATATGATCTCATACATCACAGTGACACTTACTTATCCAACGGGGGATTCATTGATCCACTGCAGCCACTTGCTTTGAGTTCCTCCCACCAGTTACTCAAAACTGAATGTATCCACTTTAGACCAACAAGGATATATCTGTGTGAATAAGAGGCAATCTTAAATTATTTATTCTTTTATTATGAACCTTCTATGTGCAGTTGCATTGCACTGTGGTAGAGATGGTTCATTATAACAGGAATACTTACTCCTCATATGGATTGGTGAGTACTTTCCTAACTAAAGGAAAGAGGTCCACACAGCAGCCGATGGTAATCCTGGGAGAGTCGCCAGTCATGCTGGAGAGAGAATTAGACATTTACTCGGCTGGTAGTCAATGATAATCAAGCTCAGGGAAAATACTCAGTTTACCTTTTGTTTATCAGGGGGAGGAAATCAACAAAGACACCAATATCTTGTAGTCTGTTTAAAAAAAATATAACAACATCATTGAATTTGAGTGACTAATGAATGTCCCATTTGTGAAACGGACGACACAACACACCTCAGGAGGTACGTCAGCAGCTCTCCAACGTTTCTCTGCCACAATGTTAAGGCCACTTTCAGTCTGAGATTTCTTCCAAAGAGCACATCGGTCATTGTGCTATGATCGTTTGTGAGCTGAAAACATTATTAGGAACACAGTTATTAATAAAACAAATATAATAGAAAGACAAGAGAATGCACTGTTACTTCTGACCTCGGTGAGTGTGCAGTACTCGGTTTGTTCAGAGCCGGAACTCCCAGTCTTGTGCCTACTGTTCACATTTATTGTGAACTCCCAAGGGTCCATATCAAATATCTCCTGTTGCGTGTCCTTCATGAAGTTCATCTCATTCTCCTTGTTCGCAGTTTCATTAGTCCTGCCTGACCCGGGCTGCTTCCTCCGGGCAACCGTCAGATGATGGGTCTTCCTCTTACATGACACAACTCGTCTTACTCGGCCTGGGTTGTTGCCAGAGCGACTCACAGGAAACCTGGGTAGGGGGGAATTATTAAAATGATCTGTAGAAAAACACATTACAACATGCACTGGCTTTAATAGGAAATATGAATAACGTACCTCTTTTTGTTGGACTCACTTTGATCATAATTTACCTGCAAACAATATTTAGTTTAAATATTGAGAAATACCACATACATCGGAGTGGAGGATAGCACAAGGTTAGCTCACAGTGTACTGGGCTGCATCATGCTGGAAGGCATGTTCAAGATTCTGGTGCTCTCCATCTTCACTATTGGAGTCCATTATACCTACAAAATAATAAGAGGTTTTTAATCAACATTGCTTGAATATGTAATTAGATACTACATGCAAGTTTTGTCAGCAAATTGTACTTTAATAAAGGTTTGGTGTTTGTGAGGACAGAAAGAGGCGTTTCTGATCATATGAGACATTAATGCTGATGCATATAAGAAAGGATTTACTTCCCATCCTGGTCTTTCGCTGCAAGCTAAACATGATAAAACTCATTTTCCCACAATTCCAGAGGGCATTGTTGCTGCTCGGTACAATGACGTAGTCAGGAACTTCTACCGAACCAGCTGAGGTTTGTTGTGAGTGACTTTAGTTAAATTCAACATTTTAGCTAACTAATTGTGGTCAACATGTTTCTGTTTTAAGAAAGTCTCATTCATTATTCTCAAAATGTTAAGAGTTGTCCCAAAATAAACGGCAAAAGTGTGCGTTACGTTATCGCTGACGTTATTAACAGCTGAGGAATAGCAGCATTATTGGCCAGCTATCGTAACAGCTAATCTGTCAAAGCCTGTAGTCTCAGAAAGTATTGATAAAAGTAAATTATAACTCTGTTGCAGTATTTAAACAAATCACTTGTTATAAACAGTATGTTAGTCGTACTCACCATGTTATTCTCTTCTAAGCTTATTGATAATAAAACGTTTCCTTTGATACATTCAGCGTTGACTGTCAGCTAGCTAACAGCTGATTCTCCCGGTGTCAGAGAATAAAGCATCCTATTCATAATACAAACGGTGCAGTGGGCACGCTCAAGTGACTACTGAGATACCAATGGTGGAAATTTCAAACACTAACACCCAATTAGAGCTCTTGAATGGACTAATGGTTGTCAGTCCCTCCCAGCCAGCCGTCTGATCCAACTGAAATGCTGTTAGAACTGATAAATGGGATCAGCAGATGTTGTGTTCTCTGTCTCATGAAACTTGCATCAAGTTAAATCCCCTATTGAGCCCATTACCTTCACCATGCCTTCCTCCTGATCAGAGAGGCATGTCAGCTGTTTGCCCTTCAACACTTAATTGATTTAAAGCAAGCTGTGGCTTGTAGGCTAATCTGTGTTGTGTCTGATCTTACTTTGACAAAAGCATTTCCCTGCATGCACATGAAAAAACAAGATCAGCTGCTGTTATTGACACTTCATCTCTTTCCGTGCTGTTCCCGCTGACTCTGCTATTTTGCTTCTGCAGTTTCATCATTTGGGTTGACTGACGCAGCATCCCCCATGGAGACCAAAACACTGTCTGTGTGTGTATGTGGTTTTCCCTCAGTATGATTTAAAGTGACACCGAGGTGAGGTACGTTATTTGAAATAATATTATTTAAACAGAAAGAGAAAGGAAAGATCAACTTCTTTGAATAATGGTGTCATGTGATGTTTTGCGTGAAAGCTTTAGAGATCATGTGATTTGTAGCCACTTAACAGTTTTTTTTTTTTGATTCTGTCTGCTTTAACTAGGTATGTGGTCCTGCCAGTCACGTTTTAAGATGGTTCTAGTTTATGCTGTTTGCGCCCTGTGGAGCCTTGGACCCCTGTTGGCACTTGGTGTTCCTCCTATTTGGACCCAGCCAGAACAGGTGCACCTTTCCTATCCAGGTAAATCTTTGGACTCTTTCTATCTGCCTTTCTATCTGTGAGCTGATGCCTTAATGGAATGAGTAGCTGGCCAGGTTGGAGCTTAATTCAGCTTTCTGATGATTATATCTAGCTAAAGGTAAGATCAAAAGAACTTCTCTCGTGCAAGGTCCGCTTGTGCATAAGCGTCTCCTTGCTTGTGTAACTGCATCAGTTAGTGAATTCAGATGTTCTGTCAGATGCATCTACATCACGTTTCCATTCATTGGGCTTCACAGGAGTGCCAGGTTCCATGGTGGTGACCTGGACCACCTTCAATAAGACAGAGAGCAGGGTGGAGTACGGGTTGCTCAATGGTCGGCTCTTTGAGATGACTGCCAATGGCAGCACCACTCTGTTTGTGGACTCAGGAGAGGAGAAGAGGAAGATGTACATCCACAGAGTCACGCTTACAGACCTCAAACCTACTGTGACTTATGGTGGGTAGGGCTTTAACATGAATCACTCTCTCTTTCGGCATTTCATCTCTCAGCAGACATACGTAATTGTATATAAATATAATTTCAGTGTACCACTGTGGCAGCGACGCAGGCTGGAGTGATGTGTTCTCCTTCACGGCTTTGAATGACAGCACAAGTTTCAGTCCAAGGTTTGCTCTGTATGGCGACCTGGGCAATGAGAACCCTCAGTCCCTGGCTCGACTGCAGAAGGAGACACAGCTCGGCATGTACGATGTCATCCTACACATAGGTAACTTGACCCTGATAGAAGTAATAAATAAGCTAGCAAAGAGGCATTCAGTTTTATCATCTGGTGCTTAGGGCACAAGTCTTACAGTTATCTGGCACAGCATTTGACAGATTTCTGTTAATGGTTATCAAGGGAGAGTTGAATCGAGGGCAGTGTGACTCTGTTTTAAATACTGGAAGTTAAGGGTTCCAAGTATTTAACTTCTGTCTCTGGGCTCCTTCATCAAAGTCTCTTTGATTCCACTATGTACTTACGGTCCTTTGAGAACAACAAGCTATATATTTCAGATATAGAGAAGTGAATGAAGCAATCTCTATCAAAACAGAGGAAACTACACTACTTTTCCGCCTCCTACAACGACGTCGTAGTCCGAGGAGATCAACATGAATTTAGATGAAGGGCAACAGATTTTATTTGCACACAGTTATGTTGAAATTTTGAATGATTAATCACATAGGTGGTTAAAACCGACTTGGAGTTGTTTTTTAACTTTACTGCCACATAAACTCGCCACACTCACCGAGCAGCTATGTCGTCGTTTTGGCTGTTGACTACTGTCAACATCAATATATCAAGACCCTTCCAGCTTCCAGCTTCTTACAGGAAATACGTCAAATTGTGGAATCAAACAGCACTCTAGTGGCCATTTGAAAAGGACATTCATTCACATTTGGTTGCTTTGTGACTCCAAAAACACAAGAGAGTTGTTTATTATGGCCTCAGGCGACTCCAACGACTGTTGCTTCAGCAGCCAGGGACACGAACAAACCACGTTGTATTAATGACCTTGATAACTACACGACCAAGCTTAAATATCTGGGACTCCCTCCAGTCAGCTGGAACTAAAGATACCGCTTGGATGAGATTCCAGCCAGGAACAATTGCCCTGGATTCAACTCTCCGGGATAGCTTTCAACAGATTGTGTTTCGTTTAAATCAAGAAAGCTAACTCGGATCCAAAAGAAGCGTTTAGTTTAAAGTCATTTGATCCTTATTGTTGTCATCAACCTGCCAGGTTTGAATGTTACCCTCATGAACAAAGAAGGCTATAGACGTTACCCTACATTTGTATTATGTATCTCTGTAGCTTTTGGAGCGAGTTGATGTCACAACAGGCTTGAAAATAATAGTAGAGACAGAAATAGTTTCTGTCTGATTTTATAGCCACTATACAAGTTGCTGCAAACAGCAAAACAGCAAAATTACGACCTTGTTTGATTGCCTGATATTGAAAGGATTGTGTTGTCATCAGCACTTTTCCAGCGTCGGGCCTGAATATGAACATTGTGACTGATGAACAGGCCTCTTCACCCGGGGTCGTGTCAAGTAATCTGAGGTCAAAGATGTGGTTAATTTGCTATCTCATACGAAGCCTCCTTTGACATCAGGGGTGAGATGTGGATTGGTATCATATCTGAAGCCAAATTACAGCATTGATAATATCCCTCCAGCATATTGCTTCTTCTATCTGACAGAGCACCATCTGCCACTGATGTCAGTCTGAAACTAATTATTTTGAGTACTTGGTTTTGAACTGGTTGTATCAGTTTGAAGAAATAACAAACTCTAACATGTGTGCTTCTTGTTTGTTTGTCTTACAGGGGACTTTGCCTATGATATGCACGAGGTACTTTTCTCTTTCTAATATGACTTCTGATGGAAACTATGTCCAGTTAAATCAACTTAGATCAAATTATTTCAGAACTTCTAAATATGCTCTGATGTATAAAAAGGACATGCTGTCAACCTGTGGTGAAAGACGTGAGTCAGGGTCATGCTAAATTTCAGGAATAGAATGGCCCTATTCAAATCTTTAATTCAATCCAATGTCCCAATAACATATATGCTATGATAACCTGCCAGCTGTCATCTTTGACATTAAGTTGACAGAACCTTTGTGTCGGATGCTGACAGTGTTCCTCCTGAAACGAGCTCCTGTATTACTCATGCCTCTCTTTCACATGCAGAGGGAATGCTGAATGCAATCAGCAGGCTACTGCAAAATAAATAACCATAATTCATCCAGGCTGTGTTTTCAGTTGAAATATGCAAGTACATCCTGTGGCTTCACTGATATTACAAGTAGAAAAACAGAGACATGGAGATTTCATCTGAAAGGTCATTAATAACTTCAGCAGGTAAAATCCATCACGGTGTTTTTCTTTGAAAGCTTTGAAGCCAGAATTTGGATATCTAACAAGGAAATGCTTCTGCTTTCAATAAGGTCTGATGAGAGGAAAATCGACCTACGCAGTTCTTAAAACTGATTTGGATGAATGTCAAGTGAACGGAGAAAAAGGGAAACTCTCTTGCGTAACAGGAAAATCTTTGGCGTCAAGTTTAACGAGTGACTTACACTGTTCCAGGACAATGCCAGGATTGGAGATGAATTCATGAGGCAGATCCAGTCCATAGCAGCGTACGTGCCCTACATGACCTGTCCAGGCAACCACGAGGCTACATAGTAGGTGGACTTCAAATGAGTGTCTTCACACAATTGTCTTTTTCATAAGTGAACATTCTGTGAGATACTTTCTGACGTTGTGAACCACATTATGCACAATGACGCAGAAGTAAAATGAATGGGCTTTGGTCAAAAAATAATGGTGCCTGCTAAAAGAGCCATTGTATTTTAGATAGCCGATTACTGTAAATGTAATAAATGTGTTTATGTGAAGCCCAAAAAAACAGTTTATCCGCCATAGCGAACACTTTGGTCCACCGAAAACTCTTCATGGTACCATTTGAGCAGATGGGAGCTATTTCGGTCTCTAAAGGCTGGAGGAGTGTCAGGAACCACCAACACCCAAACAAGGCAACATTCTCCAAAACAAACATTTATCTTACTGGGAACCATCAGCTCAATATCTGTTTTTCAGTTCCCAGAGACGGTCTGTGGTGGTGGTTGTGAGAACCGACTCGATCAGTACCGAGTATGTCCTTAACACTCAGTCATGGGAACTTTTTTTGGACTGAGATACAGTGAGGAGAGATCATGATTGTCAGTACACAAATTTAAAGATGAGATTAGTTGATACTTTCCTGGCATGTTAATAGTCATATTATTATTGAAACAAAAAGGCTTCTTGTAGCGTCTCCAGTCTGAGGACTGGCTGCTCATCTCTGTCTCCTATCAAAGCAAATTGAAGGTCTCGTAGTTTGACAAATTCAGCAATTTAAAGAAATCACGTTGAGCTTTGGGAAATGCGAGCTGCTATTTTTGTTGTACTATTTTCTGACTAATCTCGATAACAGTCGTCAGATTAATCGATAATGACAATACTTCTTCGGTGCAGCCTTTAATAAACCCTGGTGGCCTTCGGTGCAACTGTACATGCAGTGAGTTTCATACTCCATTATCTTTATAATCCTGTTCCTACAATGCAGCCTCATTAGACTGTCATCTACGTGAGTTTGAGTCTATTAGCAGCTCTTTCAAACACTCAATCAACCTGACATTGATGTATTATAGTTCTACCTCTCCTCTGGCTCCGGCTCATTATCCTGCCCTCAAACAAACATAATAAGTGACTTTGATACTTTCATCCTTTTGGTAATCAATTGACACATTCAGTTCAATGGTCTTCCTTTCAATAATATGAAAGACTTTACAGAGTTCAACGAGCAAACCTTCAGCGGCCTTATATGTTTTGTATCTTTCTGATCAGCAGCTAATGTTCCCTAAATTCCAAGCACATCTGCTGGAGTAGGTTGTGTGCATTTCTTTATTTTCAAAGAATCTCAAGGTGCCTGATCGTGCACCATAATATTTACTTTCGTCTGGCGTACTGAGACGAGTCCTCATCTTCTTGCCATGTGTAATGTGACTACGGCCTGGTGTTCATTAAGGAGCCACTAACAGTAGTCTCTTTTTGTTGGCGCTGCATCTAGACACGAGAACGTGATATCAAGAACCAGCTCACCTCATTACATAACCAGAAGTCACGCTCCTTTCTCCCTCTCCTCTACCTCAATGTGTGTTTTGTTCTGTGGTGTTGTTAGAAATTCCAAACACTCCCAGCAGCTGGCCCGTGCCTCTCTCTGTGTTGTGCCCCCCCCCTCTCTCTCTCTCTCTCTCTCTCTCTTGCTGTACTTCTCTTCTTCTCTCTTTCCAACCTCAAAATCCAATTGGTAAATGTCAATTGAAACAGGGTTGACCACAATCGTTTTCAGTCAGCATTCCAGCAGGATGAGTCCAGCGGGTCCACAGAAGATGCGAAGGCCCCAATCAAGCCTTGCGCTCAGGCACTGTGTGTGGTTAATCAGGCTGTCACAGGGACTGACAAGTATCTGTTGCCATTTGAAACAAGGTCCCGTGAATGGATCCAGTGATATGCTTCTGGAGGACTACAACTGGTTTATTTCACTCCTGTGATGTCAGGATTAAGTAGGCCTTTTTTTTGGCTTTTCCAAGCTCATCAGATGAGGAAAAAGGGAAGATATAATGAGCAGGGAAAATCTAGTCAGGTCAGTTTAGGAGCGAGGCTGTTTAGATTAAGTTTGACATCCACCAGATTTCTATCCTGATCTTAGAAGAGGAAACAAATGGAAACAAGTGCGTGATGGGTTGCGGAGGATGACGCACATGTCATGTTGGACTCAGATAATGCAGATTAATAACACAAATATAAGCTTAACATGTTTGTACTCAATCCGATTTTTCCACCGCTGCTTCACAAAAGCCTGCAGTTGACTTCATCTCTACTTTCCCTCAGCTGGTTAGATCTCTGTTTGGATTCCAGGGGGTTTGTATATTATTTCAATGTTGTTTAATGTTACTGACTAGATAATACCTTCCAAAATTCCTCGGGTCATATACCTCCTAGCCACAAGATGGGAGTATTAATCCATCCTGAGACTGCGTCTGGTTCAGGGCCTCAGTTAAAACATATGGCTTTGTAGCTTCAGGTCACCAGAGAGGCAGCTTTCACCCTGCAGGGATCTTTTAGCTTCAATGACTTCTGGGCTACAGGATAATCCTGTAGGTACATTGTTGTAAACACTGATACAGTGCTTGTAATACTAGTACAAAGGAAGTGTTGAGTTGTAAAGGCCGTGCTGTAAGATCGCAGCTCGCAAGTTGACCTTTGCGTGATTATCTCATAGGCCTTCGCTATTTGTTCCTGACCTCAGTGTCCACAAAAACTACGAGACTCATTAGTTGTAGACATATTCAGCAAAAAATAACCCTAATATCCCTAACCCAGCCTTTGACCTCTGACCCTACCGCTCTCTAGTTACTCCCAACCCTACATTAACCGAGCCAATTCAAACATCTGGACTGATGCTACCTTTTTATTTCTTCCCTACATAGGATCATAATCATTTCCATCTTCTAGCTTAGTTAATGGCCCATTCAGAACATTACCTCCTGCACTAGTGGTTTGACATCAGGGAGCGTTTTCTATGAGTTGTACCCTTTTTCGCATCATGCAACAATTTATTATTTTATATTCTGCCCCTGAGTTATTATTTGGCTCGTCGTGAAAGGACATTGGGGGATTGATCTTTGCAAGCAACATACTATATCTGACTCAACTGGGAACCAAACTGACCCGAACCTAAAACCTCTGGAAGTAGCTTAAGATGTGTTTTCTCCAAAGACTGCTGGACCTGTAATTGTACACGATGTCATGATTTTTTAGAAGGGGTATATTTAGAGGCCTGTTTTTATGATTGACAAGTGCATCACTTTTAAACTCAGCTGCGTAGCTCCTACTCGTTCCTCTCGGCTCCACCCCAAGCTCTCCCACGGTGCCCAAATTCTGATTATCTGGCTCCAGCATGCGACCACGATGACGGCAAATGCGGAAAAACGCGGATCCTAAAGCTGAAAACATCCCCTCAAAAACCAATGAGTGATGTCATCGAAGCCATTTCTATGTATCCTTCCTTTAATTTGTGGATGCAGCCTCTGATGGCCTTGAGTTTTCTGAGAACAGATGCCACCACAGATTGATGGTCACCATGGTCAGGGAGGTATATACCCATACGTTGATGATGCTCCTCCCTGTTCTTTGCCTTCTTTGACCTTCTGCTTTGACTTCGTTGCCAGTATGAAATGAGAAGCAAAAACTGAACTTTGACTCGACCACATTAAGTCAGTTAAGATTAGCTGGTTGACTATCTTTAATAGAAAATGCAAGAATACACTTTGGGGTATTGTGAACGGACACGCTGTTGAGATTTCTTGGCTGTGTTGTAGGCACCAGTAATGAGAGAGTCTGTGTTGCTAATTGCTGTGTCTGCGATATTCCAGGAACATAGATTATATGATAAGCCTCTATACGTTTGTTGTCCGCAGCAACTTCTCCAACTACAGAAATCGCTTCAGCATGCCGGGCCAGACTGAGAGCCTGTGGTACAGGTAAGGGAAAGTACAAAACAAACACAAAGGAAAACGTGCTGCTCCTATGATATAACAGCTTTAATGGAGATGAAGTGCAACATTCGTAGGCGGGTGAAAGAACCGCAAACTGTTGAAATGGGAGAAGGTGGACAAATTGTTCACGACAAAAGTCAAGCAAACATAAAGAGGAATGCTTTTTTCCACCAGGGTCCCATGTGAAGTATCATGTGAACGTTTACCGAACCTCCTGCCGTATTTTAGTAACCATTAATGAGCAGTAAACTGCAGCAGAGGAGATCAGAGCTCCCTTCTCTTAGTTTAGTTTAGTTTGCCTCTCCTATCTCGGGGACAAAGGAGCTATACATCTGCCTGGGTGACTCATCGCCAACTACAGACAGTAAGATAATACTTCGTTAGACCACAGGCTCACTCCTCAGCCCCTGTGCCTAGACACAGACAGACCTGCTGGCTGACGGCCCTGTTGGCATCTGCACGGAACAACAAGAGGCTATCTGCAATCCCACAGCCACTACTGGAAACTGTTCAGTTCTTAACGTGCAGCGCACGTGCGCAGGACACATGCTTTTCCATTAACCCCTCAATGCAAGCGCTCGTAGTACAGTCATAAATTAAGGTAGCTGATCTTGCACTGCGTTCAAAAACAACATGCCATTTACAAAACTGCCCTCTTCTTGAGGTATTTTTCACACTGTGTTGAAGTTAAAGTGAAGCCTGTTCTTGGTTACCGTCTGACTTTCAGCATGTTGCCTCCGCTGGGCCAAGACTGTGCATCATTTTTACGATGTGTGTCCGCAGCTGGAACCTGGGGTCAGCGCACGTCATCTCCCTCTCCACTGAAGTTTATTTCTATCTCGAATTCGGAGTGGAGCTTCTCTTCAAGCAGTACGAGTGGTTGAAGAGAGACCTGGAGGTTAATGACCACGCAGTTTACATCTGTTGATGATCAATACTTTCATCTTTCATGTAGCTCTCTTTCTCCTTCCCTCTTTCTTTCTGTCTCCATTTTGGCCCACGTTCACGTGTGCAGGTCCTCACTGCTTCTTCTAATCTTGATTTAGGAGGCCAACAAGCCAGAGAACCGAGCAGTGCGTCCGTGGATCATCACCATGGGACACAGACCCATGTACTGCTCCGATGACGATCAGGACGACTGTACCCAGTTTGACTCACATGTATGTTGACCACAAAACACTTTGCATTATGTAAGCAGTTACGAAAACAGAGTCTGATGGTTGGACTCACGCTCCTTATTGGCCGTCAAGTGGAGCAGTAATTATTAGCTTTGTGGTCATACACTTATGGACCTTACAGGATTTTATTTAATTTGGTCTAATCAGAGAAGCTTTATCACAAGTGACCTCCGAAGCAGCTGTGGTTTATATATATATATTATATACTCTGCTATGCAAACAGCAGCACATCTGTATTGATAAACACTTTTCTCAATTACATGAAAGGTTTTTGCAGGATTTATTTTCTGCCGTGTCCTGATACTTTAATTTGCCCTGGTAACAGACTTGTCACACGTGTTGCAGGCTGGCCAGTGCACATTGAATCCCCTAAGCACGTTGAGTGCATGTAGTCATAATCACTGTAATTTGGACCAAATAGTTTCCACTTAGACTTACTTCCCTCAGCACTTTGCTCTGTTTCGAGTGAGGCTGGCATGGGCAGGACGGAGCTCTACCAGGTAGTGTTGGAGGAATCAGGTAGTGTTTTGAATGTTAATAACAGTTCATGCTGTCTTTGCTTCTCTCTCTGTTATGTCTCAGGTCAGGCTGGGACGAAATGACACTAATCCGCCAGCTCCTGGTCTAGAGGATCTATTTTACAGCTATGGTAAAGTCCTAACTCCTCAACCAGCTGTGTGCCACAAATTGGTGTTGGGATCACAAATTTGCACTCTCAGGCTGCCTAATGTCCTGACAGTTACAAAGAGCAGAGCTAACCAACATCCTCTTATTAAAAAAGAGCAGGACTGTGGTCTGGCTACCACTGCATTTCCAAATGTTTTTCATATATTACATTTCTCAGTCTGTTTGTTGCATTTGATAATTGAACCTGCGGTGGAGCTGTGAAAGTTATTCTTCCTCGAACTCACCTTTGTTGATTGCTGTTCAATGTCCAAATTGGATTGACAGAGAAACTGTAGTATATTTAATTGAAAGTTCTTATATATTTATCTACACATGGGAGACTCCTGATTATAATCAACTGTTGTTCACAGGCGTGGATCTGGAGTTGTGGGCACATGAGCACACATATGAGAGGCTTTGGCCCGTGTACGGTGACAAGGTCAGTCCTGAATTCATAACGCGCAATATTTTGACTTCCTTTCAGTCTTGGATCAGTAAAAGAGACATTCTGTTTTCTCTTCAGGTGTACAACGGAAGCAGAGAGCAGCCGTATGTGAATCCTGGAGCTCCAGTACACATTGTAACAGGCTCGGCTGTAAGTGCTTTCATCAATGCAGCTCCTGTTAAAGGTGTAGTTTGTAGGGATGCTAACCAGCTAGTCATGTCTCCTGAAAACACTGTGCATCTCGCGATGGAGCCTGGCTGTACCAGAGACGCGATAGTGAGTCACTGTAGCGCACAGGACACATTGGTTGACTCCAATACGTCTCTACAGCACGAAGGAACTGTGTCTGCTTCTTGACTCATTGTCTCTCTACGGAGTTCCTCACTTAGCAGCGACAAAGAACATGGGATGCTACATGAGCTTTGTTGCATTCCATCATGTAACAACGCGAAAACTTGCTATCATTTCTTATATCTTACAGTCGGAGTAGACACCCCAACTCTCTGGTGCTACGCTGCCCCCTGTTGGTTTGAAGTGTAAACTACGAAGCTCTGGCTTGTTGAGATAAGATACAAATTTAACTGCTTCCACACAATTTCATCCATGAAATGACTGCAACGTCAACAAAAACAATGTTGTGTATTGTGCACAGTCGTGTCTGTGCAGCAGCTGGTCTGCCGCACGGGTTTAGTGCCAGTTACTCCACTTGTTGTGTCCTCTGATGTGGCCCTGAGCATGTTTAATCATCAAGCCGCATGATTAGTCACTGGCATATCAAAATGCAGCCAGACTCACACCAAGGCAGGACCAGCACTGCAGATGTCACACAGGGCTTTGTGGCCAGATCTTGAGGCAGACATGTGGCTCATTCCAAACACATTCAGTATAATCACTGGTGATTCCTTCGCAGGGCTGCAGGGAGAAGACTGACAAATTCAATCCAAACCCTAAAGACTGGAGTGCTTTCCGCAGCACGGACTACGGCTACACACGCATGCAGGTGGTCAACGCCAGCCATCTTTACTTGGAACAGGTCTCCGATGACCAGGTGAGGACACGAGGAAGAACATGAGCAGACAAACAAAGAAAACGGATGAATTTTAAGGGTATTGCGCAAGTAATAATAAAGACTTCCCTGTGTGTTCCAGTATGGCAAGGTGATTGATAGCATCTGGGTGGTCAAGGAAAAACATGGCTTCCCTGCCTGATACTGAAGACGTCCATCCATCAATCTGCTCAGGAATTGCACTTTAATCTGGTTATTCCATCATTTTCATTCCTCGTCAATCAGCTTTAAAGATTAAACAGTGATTCACCGTGATTTATCCTCAGTATAGAGACACTGTAAATGTTCTTAACACCGTCAGTTGTTTTTGTTTGAATCAGTCTTTTAATGATTCTTCCAGTTCCACGGTTGTTGTTTCTCACTGCGGTATCGTCTTTTTACTCTTTCAGTCAGCATGAGTATTGCAGACTGCGATCCCTTTTCTTATTTTTCATTGTAACAAACCTGGGAAAAAACTTAGATCACTCTATCAAGATGACTTATTCTCTCTTGGCTCTTCCTATCAGGATATTGGAAACTCGTTTCTCTTGACCGTCTGTGTGGCCTTCAGGACCTGAGAAAGACAAATGGAAGTCTACGCCCACACAAAGTGCTGTTAGGTAACTCAGGGATACTTTTGGGTCGGTCACATGTAGAGGGAGAGAAGACACATTTCCCAGAGAAGTTCACGCAAGGATCCTCATCACTTTGGTGTTTATAATCCTAATGGCAGCGCGCTGATTAATGTTGGCAATAACCGATGCAGATCTACAGGAGTCAATGTTTTCACTTGTCAAGCTTTGTTTTATCACCGGTGTTTGATCATAGTTAAGTCGACACATCGGGTGTGCATACACAAAATCACCACTACACACAAATGCGTAGATATTTGTCTTCAAGCTTCTGCAATGCTATGAGATTATATATGTCAATCACTGGTGGAAACTCTGCAATGTAAAGATCGAACGGAGGATCAAAAACATGCCAAAGACAGAAGCTCACAGCTGGTCAACATGTGTCAACACATGTTAGTCAAGTCACGTGGATCGGGCTTGTTTTTAAAAATATGAACGTAGTCATGCGTCAGAAGCACCTCTGGTAATGTAGCAGATTTGTTGAACTTCTCTCTGATGTCGACCCCCTGCGGTGCAGCGGTGTCTGGCAGAGGAAAGAGACACAAGCATACAGTGATCACACCTCACTCTCACATGCATCGTGGTGCGCCTACCCACTGCTAGCTGCCACTCACACGGCCTCATGATTGTAAAAGTATCTCTGCAGCGAAGGCCCCACACTGCTGAGCTCCCACTCTTTGACCCGCTCACGCTTCACTCGATATATTGTCGTCCCCCACTGGGGGAGAGACACAAGGAAGAGGTGGTGCTGAGTGCGGACTGCATTACTCCACCAGGGGGTTGCAGAATGAATATACGCTGCCAGACTGCAGCCTCGATTGAATCATTGTATTTGTTTACTATTGTATAGCGACCACATTTATAGTCCAATAAAAGTCGGTGGGGTTTCCAGTCAGTCATCTTTGTACAAGAATTGGATGCATGGAAAGAATTTACTCTACATAATGAACGTTCCACATGACGTGCACGTTGTCGTCATTTTGTGTGATTTCCTAAAAATTATGAAATAAACTTTGATCGCAATCCAGGAAAAAAGGACAAAACGTATCATGTTCTTATTACCGCGAATGAAACAGCCACAGCTGGGTTGTCATATTGTTGTTGGGGGACTTTAATGTCTGAAATTTAATCTTTTCTTTGTCTGGTCTCTTTGTGAGTCAATAAATTCGTCTTTGGCTTTGTAAGGAGTTTTTTTTTCTTTTTTATTACTCCTATCATCAAAACTCACTTTGAGAAATGGTCGTCCCACTTTAAAACTTAAGCATGTTGATATTAATATGATGGAATTATATTTTTTCAGACAGAGATCCTGCTGTCTGGTTAGACTGCTAACCTCAATACTTTGATGTGGTCACATTGCCTCCTCACATCAGTGAACTTCATCACTACCAACTAAAGACTAAAGACACATTTCCCTTAGTAAACCACAAGGATTCTCTAAACAAAACAACCATCAAGACCTCTCAGAATTCTCTTCAGTCAAACTGGGGCTCACCAACATTATCTATTGTGAAGCGTTTCTAGCAGCTCTCATCCTCTCACCTCCCTCGGGGGACGGGAGCGGCAGTTATCTCTCTCCTCCGGTGATCAAGGGGCGGCACAACATCATAAACTGTGGAGGAACTGGGGACACGGGTAAGGAATACCAGGCCCTCAGATGCTGGATCTTAGGGATGGATAATAAATTATTCTAGATGTTCTTCCAGAACCAAAGTGCCACCTCAGACCAACAGTCTGTCCAGGCGTATCACTGCACATTCTCGCCATAATTCCACTTTCAACACCACCACCGCACCGACTTACAGGGCTTCAGAACATGGCATCGACAGGAACACAGAGCGCGAGCCGCCAGCGCAGAACACTGCCACAGTAAATCTGAAGTAAATGTGATAGCACCACACCGAGACAGGGTTTTTATTCCGCATGTGAAACTCAAAACACATTTTTTTGTGAAAAATACAAACCGAAATGGAGCCGACTGGGTTTTGGATGACAGCACTGTATTATTTGAGGATATCTGGGCGATGGGTTGCCTGGGTCGGAATAACAGGGAGAGCGAAGTCCAAGAAGCCTCAGTGATAGAAAACCATGAGGAGCCAAGCAGTGTTGTGTCTATAAACCACACACACAGTTGTAAATCACATCAATTTGTATCAGTCAAACTGTGCAGTTTATCTTAAACGTTTTTACTCCGTACAAGACAAACATAAAGTTACCATGAGTACACTGAATACTTCCATCAGCCTGCTTTGTTCGCCTCCGGCTTCCTCTGGAAAGTTTGTATAGACGGGTGAGTCTTTGCGCTCTAAATATAAAGCACTGCGTGTTATTATTCACATATGGAAATGTTTCCATGCAGTTCTGACCACAGCACAGGCAGCTCAAACATGGAGCCTGCAAGCATCAGCGGCGGTGCTCCTGCAGTCACCCGTCCTGATTAGTATTGCTGCAATTTATCAGGAAGACATTAAGTTAACTACATTCTGGCCAAGCAAGAACAACTGTAGTTAGTGCACGGCCCACGGTCATATTCCTGCAATTTAAAGTTCTCCTATCATTTTCAAGTCATCAATCAAGTCATCAGGAGAACCTCAGGATGCCGGGTCGTGTGCTGTGCACAGAGGCAAGTTTGTTCCTGAAAGCTAAGACAGACCCCGAGCTGCTCCCGGTCCACAGGAAGCGCTGGCTGGTGCCAGAGGGCAGAGATTCAACTCATTAACTTTGAGCCTCAACACTTGAGGGGTTTCGAGAGCTGAGCGACAACGCAGGTACGCTAACGAATCGGCTTCTGTCTGCCAGCAGCCTGCCTTGTATGGGTATCGCATCAGACACACTGAAGCATCGGATTCTTGTACGTCTGACTGAGGAAAGACTCTTTGCAGATGTTGATGCTATGTTGTTCTTATTTATGGCCTATTGTGGGCTCCTCCATCCCCAGAATCGCTGCGTGATGCTCTGCTACCTCTGCATAGCACCTCCGCCGAAGACATTCATCCTTGTCTTTACGTCAGGACACGAGAACCCGGCTCACCCTCTCAGGGCTCCGTCATGCCTGACTGATTAAGACAAATTGCATAGCAGAGCTGTCTACTTTCACAGGCTGGCAGCCGAACTCAGCACGCTGTTGAAAACAATTGCTCATTATGACTATCCAGTGTCCTGAATGTTGAGCTTGCACCCAACCACTGTCTTCTGTCTTTAACTCCAGCTCCTGTTATGTTCTCGTGTTCGGCCCCCCGAGGGCTAACGGCTGTTAGGAGTGTTTCTAACAATATAATGTTCTTGTTAAACTCCCTGTCAGTTCGCAGACGTTTGTTGTTTCGGGTGAAAAGCCACCTCTTTATCAACGATTGAGATCTGAGCTCCAGCGAAGGAAAGGACAGCGGCTTTTCAAGTGATTTACAGGAATAGTTACTGGAGAGCTCCACTAAATCTCGGGTTTTCCAACAATTTAGATCGGAATGGGGCGATAAACAATTATAATGTATTTTGCACGCAGCGCTCTCAACTCTTACCCTGGTGAAATATCTCAAAGGCAGCCTCGGGGCTTGTCCACCTTCCAGGCACGTGTGAGAGGCCATACCTCACACTCCTCGCATCGGAAAACAAACGGAGGGGTGGAAACAGCGAGCGCTTGGAGAGCTTTTAACACTCCTGCTGCTACTATTTGACATGACAATCACCCAGGAGTAAGCAATCCCAGCTACGTCCAAAGGAAATCATTGCACTCTGTAATAGTGTTATGACAAGGGCAGAACCTGACAGTAGACAACATTTCAACACTTTATTCCCCCTGAGGTGTTCGACGCAGGAGCGTGTTTGAAAAGCCGCATAGATTCACGGTGCGACCGGTCGGGCAGCGAGCAGCGATGTTTCTTTCAGCACTCGATGTGAAACAAAACAGCTCTTTAGAGGCAAATTAGGAATTAGAGACTGCCCTCAGGTTCCTGGTACAGACTTCCCCCTTCAGTTATGTGTTTGCGAGGCGGGATGCTTGTAACCGAGCGAGGGGGAAAACTGGGCTGTAAATGTAATCATCTCCGGCGAGACGGTATCCTATGCATGTTTTATTTTCGAAAAGAGTGATCATTCTACACCGTCTCGTTTTTCAAAGTTTATGGAGCGCTCACAGATCCAAATTATTGGGCAATTTTAGATCTCCAGTGTACCTTGAAGAAGAAGAAAAAAAAAACACCATCCTCCTCACCAGGCTATTAGTAGGGGACAGAGGAGCTCTACAATAACACACATGTCTCAAATCACAGAATAGAAAGAATTCAGAGAATCTGTGCAGCCGTCGCAGGCGGTTTCGCCATTAGAGGACATTGATGTCCTTGGCTAGGTGACATGCTGAACTTGGACTCAGACACTCAAGTATGTCCCCTGTCTAGACCCACGAGGATCATCGAGACCTGCCGGAGGAATTTGGCCAGTTGGGAATGAGATTTAGTAACAGGATACACGGATGTTAAAATAAGACCAAAGAACAAGGTCTTACACTGTTCTTATTCCCTTCATCCGTCCGGTTTAGACAAACGCAGCTAATAAAATGTTTTTTATGAATGGCAGCGTCCACCGCTTTGATCCAGGTTGTAATATATCTGCAGATAGATGGATGTTCGGTTTGTCAATGTGATCAACAGGAGGACGATTATTCACATCCACAGATGCCGCGAGAGCGTTTGGATGCTTCGTCATGACACAAACATTCATCCATCACCCCTCAGGATTTTATTCATCTCGTTATCTTTGCCCTTTGCATCATCATCCAGTCAACATTTGTTTCTCCTACTTTGGATTTAAACCAAATACCTGCAAAATGAATCATATTGCAGCTGCACTCGGTTTACTAGGAAAAGGCAGCAAGCGAACACATGAATCTAAGATGATGAACGTGGTAAATATTATAGCTGCTAAACATCCCGATCTGTGTCACAGCAGCAGTGTAACTGTGTTGTTTGACGAGCACAGTCCTGCACTGGACTTGAACCCACAACCACCTGCACGGGAGCCATGTGATGATGTTCCAGTTCAAAATGATACATTAATCCACGGATTTATACATTTGTGCTTGTTAGAAGGGAGAATAAAGTATGATCTTATAACGCTGCCAATGTCAAGCTTCATGCTACGGTTAAGACTTCGGGATAAGTTGTCACGTTCAAGGTGCGAAAGCCGGCGCAGGAATTTGCAGCGTCAGACGAGCTGCAGTTTCCAACAGTCTTGAACTGCTTGAAGCCCCGAACATTCTCTCTCAGAGAGCCAGAGGCGGCTGCAGCCTTGGCAGGTAAATTGCAATTTACGAGTGCCTGAACTGCGATTCTGATGAGTCCGAAGAAGGTTTGAGATTTATTTCGACATTTAGCATATTTTATTTGAACGTTTCTCCTGTGTGAGTTTCTAGTTGCTGCAGTTCGAGCTGATGTCAGATCAGTATGTCATTTATCTTTTTCTGTTGAGGAATTTGGTTTTGAATTGAAAGTAAAAACACAAAAACAATTAATTTTTTCAAGCAGGATATTATACTGTAGATACAACCCAGCTGCTGATTGGGCAACGAGCACACTCACTATTTGAATGCTTATAACTTTGTACTGAAATAAGATACGAAAACAAACACAAACACTTAAACGTTTCGACGCCCCGGCCTCCCCGACACACTCCCAGAGCTGTGGACTCTTTGTATAAAACAATACAAGATCTTCAGTACAGGAGTAAATGCACAAAAACAAATTTAAGCACCATGTTTCCATCGTACAACATTCTTCGGTGGTGAAAGCAGAAGCAGGATTGTTGTCGTTTTTCGAGCCTTTCATCGCAAGCAGCCATGGAAGGCAACACAAACACGACTCGGAGTGTTTGTTCTACCTTACAATAAGTATGTTTGACCAACCTTTAAATGGACCATGGCATGAATTTGGGCAGAGAAAAGCAAATCATCCCAAGGCTGGGAATTGGTTTTGTGTGGCCACCGGCTGCCGGAGGAGCTTGTTTAAACAGACCCAGACTGAAAGACTTAATGGCCTCGCTGACAGCCGTCATACGAGATGTCTATTGAGGCTGGTCTGCTGTGGCTGAGAGGGAGCTCCAGCTGCAGAGAGAGAAGGGAGGGATGCTGCGGTCGCCATCTCTTTATGTAAGCTCCAAAGAACGAGAAGCACTAAATTTATTCTAAATCTGACTTCAGTATTTGTTCCACCAAAAAAACCCAAACCAACAGAATACAGAACCGACGGTGCTGCGGCAGCTGGCCGTGAGTTCCCTGCCAACCCAAACGCGTCCTGTCGCTCGCTCCGGTGTCATCTCAATTTGACAGAAGCGTGCGGACGTTGAACAGCGGCGGACTTAAGAGCCGGGTTTGTGTTCTCCTAAGGTAAATATAATCACGCATATTTCAGAGTTCTGTTTTGCTGATTTGATTAATTCCACAAAAAGCCGTGTACACGAGCCCGACACGTGCTGACCGGCAGCAGCGGAACATGTGCGAACGGAGGAAACAGGACTGGGACGTGCGTTGCAGCAAGTCCAGAACATTTTGTACGAGTCGTCTGACAAACCGAAGATCTATCAATTTTTAAAAACCACCAATGACCCTTTGTTCGTACTTTTTCTTATCTTAATTTATACCTGATACCTCAGAGGTTGAGACCCCGGATTCCTTGTGTGATTCTTATCTTGTCGCCCATCGTTCTTCAGGCTCAAATCCTGCAGAGTCGAACGTTTTCAGGTGTATCATTGTGAAATAAAACGTTTGATAAATGTATTTCTACTCAGCATAAAAGCACCCTGCCAAAAATGCATTCTGGGTATTCTGACACTCTTCAAGAAACTGTAAGCCAAGAAGTCTCCAAGTCGTTCCAAGTACATATATAATTCACTATCCAGACTCCTTGTTGGAAACGGACTGTTTGTCTTGACCATGATATATATGACTCCCAGGGGGGGGCAGGTTTTAGGGCTAACATTTAACTTGGTCAAATAAACATTCTGTTATCTGCATGATCAGTGAGTAACTAAACAAGAGGAGGGATGATTTGTGCGGGCGAACGCTCGTGTGCACGTGTCGGAGTTCAGCTCGCATCCCCTCTGAGCCAGAATAAAGAAATCAGAGAAACACATGTAACATGTAATTTACATAAAAGTGGATCTAATTTTACTTTTGAAAATAACTCCAATAATAAGCTGGATATTTCCATTTAATTCCCTTTAATTAGTATTTCCCAGGCGACTGAACATCTGTGAAAACAACATCTGCTTCCAGCTGCCAATAAGGACGCGTCTCCGAGCTCCGTCAGGTCCCTCGCGACTCGGGAGAGAAACGTCTGGAAGTTTAGTTGCCACATTACAAATGAATTAAAGGTGTCTGATCTTGTGAAGCTCTTTAAGGACGGGAAGGATCAGCACTTTCCAATTATTGATCAAAACACGTTTCCTGATGTGGCAAAGCTGCTGTTAAAGTTAAGTTAAGTGTAGGAACAAACAGGTCTGTGTGAGGTGAGAGGAAGAAACTATTACACAACAACATGTGAAGGTTATGTGATGGTCAGTGTCCTCTCCAATAGTCGTCATCCGTCTGTCATGGTGTTTGTCTGCTTCGGCTCTGGGCAGGTTTGCTCAGTTCAGGCAGTTTATATTTATTGAAAACGGTTGTCTGCTGCATCTGGAAACAACTGGGATGAAAGCTCCCAGAGTTTAAACAATGACGTTTCAGCTTATAAAACCTGATCGTTGTGAAGAAACAAACTCATTCTTCAGCTGTGATTAAGCAACAAAGATTTTTAATTTGGGGATTAATCTGATGGACCAAACTCGATTTTAAAAGTTTGAAATGAGAAAAATATATATATGAGAGGTCAACGTCTCCAGACTGAAGGAGCTGGTGGGAGAAATAAACAGTGTCAGCAGCTCATCTTTTTCTAATCTAACACAGTCCCATCAGATCCTTCCCCGTGTCTGTCCCAGCCTAAAACTGTCTCCAGGTCAACTTCGGGTTTAGCATTGAGGTGATATATTCCTCTGGTGTTTGGTTTAGTACTTCCTGTCTTTGCACCGTGTGTCCACATTATCTGTCTCCTCTGTGGAATGTAAACTTTCATTGAGCTCTGTGAAACGTCCTTATAATAAAACTGATGAATGCTCCACCAACGTATGATTAATAGCATATTAATATTATATTATATTCATCTCTATTTATTACATTTTAAGCAACATTTATATTAACAATTAAAATGAATGCATGAATGGACATTTTTAATGTCCGTCTATCTGTGTGAGCTTCGACTGGATGAGTGTGTGGGCTCATCAGCACACACTCCTGACAAGTGCGCAGATGTGGGGTGTCTGTTCCAGTCCTGGCTCCGATTCCAGCCAGTTTCAAACAGCTGTCGATCAGAGAGGTGTTAGTCACCGCTTGGTGCTGCGTGACTCAAGAGTCTCGTCCCTGCCTCATCGTGTGTCGACTTCTCACTCCCACCGTCCCCCCGCGGACACCAGCTCGCCATTCGACCATTCGTCCGGCTTGGACACGCTCCATCACGGTCAGCTGTTGGATCGGACGCAACACTTCTATTGCAACAGTTTGTAGACACACTGTACGCTCCGGGGCGGACACATGCAAGGGATGACAAACAGATGGCTTTGCAAGTAGATTGATTTGCATTGTTCCCATTGAAATGATTGGGTGTCCTTTTTTCTACACATTGATTCCATATCCTTCCCATCAATATTGAACCAAGAGAGCACACAACACTGTCAACTCCAATAAGAATCAGCACACACAGATCGTTGCCTTTGGAGAGGGAAGAACTGAATCTTTCATGAGGTGACAGTCAAAAAAGTGTCAGTGAAATTCCTTTAAATTGGTCCAACAGTAAAAAAAAAAAGTTGCCAAGTCCAGCTGAGGCATCACACAAAGATGGAGGCCAAGTGGGCGGGTCAGCTGCTGGGTGTTAAAGAGGACCAGATGATGGGGTGAAGGTGTTTTTAGACACATCGTTTCCGATGTGTTCCGTCCCATTTCCTGAGATGATGGGGACAGAGGAGCGGAGCTGCAGGTGTTTGGTTCTGTTTGTCTCATTTCAGATTGAGCACAAACCGATGGTGAATAAAGCAAGCGTGGCCTTTGTCGGCAAC
>CAAKHC010016137.1:0-16258 GCA_901007825.1 Macroramphosus scolopax | reverse complement strand
AGAGCAGACCTGTATGTATTAGTGTGTTTCTGATACCTGAACTCAAACCTTCTTCACCTAACATTCATCAACAAACAGCCACATGAGATGCACTTCAGTATCCTACCTTGTCTTTATGCTGCGCCATACGTGAGCTCCTGTGGGGAGGAGAAACACGGTTGTTAATCTGCACAGATGAGAACATGGAAAGGGGCAGTGTCCTTCATAGGATATCCAGTATGTAAACAATAGACTGTATATATGTCTGGAGAGCGCACCTCCACTTGATCATGCTGGTGGTGTCATTTGGAACTAGTCTGTCGTACGGTGTGCCGAAGGGGCCAAAAAACAGTTTGAAGCTAAGCCGATTTGAATGCATCTGGCCCCCGGACGAGGTGTCATGTGATGTACATTTGAGGGAAAATACACTGCACAACTAAATGCAACTATAAAAAAAATACTGCCAGTGTCTGCGTCTTAAGAGAGATTATGAGTTCTCAGGCGGATTTTCCCTTTATCGAAATAAGAGTACAAGGGTCAGAATCCCAGCGCTGCTTCCGGAGGAGAACAGGGGAGGTTAGGAAAAGGAATTTGGCTATTGTGATGCCTTTGGATATTTTTTTGCTGATAAAAGAATAACTTTTATTAATGAATTTATACGTGTGCAGTAGTGAGCGATGATCAGGCGGCATGACGAGCAACCACCTCCTGTACAAAGGCGGCGTCTCAGCCTCATCTATGACTCAGTCACTCTCATCAGGCTAATAAGAGGCCATCAGGCTGAAATCATCGCAAAGAGTTTAGATGAAGGGCAGCAGTGTAACTGCATGTTAGGACAGAAACTAAGGATCGTTGTCATGATCGACTAATCTGTTAATCTGGTCTCTAGATTAGTCGTTAGGTCTGTAAACATCAATACAAACGCCCATTTCCTGCAGAACCTTGGTGGACTGGTGAAAAATAATATTTGAGAAGCTTCAGCAAGAGAATGTTGTTATTATCGAAAAAGTTGCAGATTGATCAATGGACGAATCGTTGCAGCTCTTATTGTGTCAACCATGACGGCTCCTGTTCCTTCACCACACGGTGCTCCTGACGGGAAACGATGATGTCATTGGAGGGGGAGTTAGTAAAATAAAACCAGTGTTACCTGTGGATCTGCACTGAACAATGTCTCTGACGGTTACCATGACGACCAGCATAGCCAGCAGGACGGCCAGGAGGCTGTACGCTCGAAAAGAGCTGAAGCCTACGAACCTGCGGAGACCAAAAAAGGTTCACACCTGAGGATGACGTTGATGCTGCACGAACATCCATATGTCAGCTTTCGTTCCATTAGAAGGTGAATGATGCTGGCGGGTGTTTTCTTTCTCCCAATGTTTGTATAAGAACAGAAAGTCTCAGTGATGTTAATGTTGAATGTTTAGCAGTTATCCATAGTATTAATATTCAACATATTCTCATCCCTCATTTGTGTGAGACGCAGCACATAACATGAATGTGTTGACTACTTGTATAATAATTCCATTGGATTACTGTAATGGCGTTAAACTATTCAGTTCCTTCGTTGCTATATACTGTATATATACTATATATATATACTGAATTTTATTTTCTGTTTTTATACATTATACACACATATATATATACATCAAAACAGAAGATAAAAATAAATACAATCACGCTCTGACCACTATTACTGAAGATACAACATTTTTATTTGGACCAATTTTCCGCCTGCAAAGTAAAATATAGAATGTATCCTACAGAAAATACAACTAAACTGAACAATAGGTGAGTGGAAATATCTCACCTCCGTATATAACCTGTATATATATCACTGATTTAATCACCATAAAATACTATACACAATACTGTAAGCTGGAACCGAAAACAATTATTCATTTTGCCCCTCGAGACATTAAATAATGCTAAAAAGAAAATGTTTTGGAAAAAATATTTTGCACCAGAAATATTGCTGTTGTTTTACTGAGGTTTAGGGTCAAAGTCATAATTATTCCTCCTCTAATCACCAGGAGAGTCTGATATCCCTGCGTCATGATGCCTACCAAAGCGCCGCGTTGGCTGCTGCAAACGCGCCTGAAGTCCAGCACGGTCTCTGCCTCCAGTTAACCAGGCCGGTAAGACGACACCCAGCCCGGCCTGGAGGCGTCTGCTCCCCACGGTGTGGCCGGCTCAGCGCCCCGGCGGCCGCCTCTCCGCCTTCCGCGGTCCCTGCTTCCCGGTTCCCCAGCATTGGAACACGACCGGGGCCCCTCCGCTCTGCCGCTCTGGTCCACCAGCAGAGTGTCAAGTTAACCGGGATGTTTCCGACGGTAATTCCGGTGTTAGCTTTACAAAATAAAACTCGTCATTGCAACTGATGCGATCGAGGAAATGAAGCCGATACAATCGCTGCAATACAAATATGGAATAAACACGTAGGTAAATACGTAGCTGTAATTCCATTCAATGCATTGAAATGTGGTAATTTGGCTTTAATATTTTAAAACTGTATTACAATTGTAAAGAACCAAGTATGGCTTGTTTGGGAATCGAAACGTCCCATTCTTGGATTTTATTGACTCCAACTTGACATGTTATAAGTGGTTTTATTGTGAAGGTCAATATCTCAAATTTCCTGTTTTGTTCAGTCTGGTTGTGTGAGTCTTCGTGCAGCTCCAGACTCCAACTGCTGCTTGTCTTGTTGTGATGGAGGTCACTGACGTCAAGTGTGTCTGTACGTGATGTGGAATTAATGGAATAGCTATCAGACAGCCTCTTTAAATTAATGAACAGTAAGATTTTGTTTCTTAAAGTAAAGAAACAACTAAAATGAACTCGAAACTACCAACCAAATCTCCAAAAACCACTAAATCAACGGATACCTCTTCCAGGTCAAAGCCACTAGCAAAATCAGATGCTGGCAATGACAATGCTGTTAGCTCTGACCAAATTCTTGACGCTATTCACACAATGAAGGAGGAGTTCGATGGACTACTAAGTGTGTCTGTACGTGACCTTCTGTTTGTGAGAGCCCCTCTCTGTTTGATAGCATTGTAGTGAGGACATTTAGTTAGTGTGCAGTCATGGTGCACTGCTAGTTATCTCTCCCTCTAATGAAGGATTTTTACAATTGTTCTGGCTTGTTCACGTGACACAATTTGAACCCTGATGTTCCCCTCGCAGAGGCGTATCTGTGCAATCTGAAAGCTGAGTGAATGCAGTCGGGTGTTCTGACAGAAGGCAGCCCGGGCCTTTCGCCACACAGGAGTCAGAATGAGTCCATCTTGAGGAGAAGCAAATGGAGAACTACAAAGAAATGATGACCCATTTTGCACTGCGGCCTGCACCGTTCTGGACACAGATCAAGATCCGAACCGACTGCCAAACCTCGATCTCCAACAATGACCTGCTCCACTTTCCACCGACACACCAGCTCGTTGACTCTGACACATATTCACGTTCACAGACCAGACTAAAGGCTGTTTGGAGTGATAACAAACATTCACAGGATCACAGTAACCACATGGGGGCGCATGTCACAACATATATTCCTTCTTATCTTAAACATCTGAAGAAGCTCAGGACCTTTAATGAAATCCATAATTGCCTTTATGAAATTTAATATTCAGATATGCAATAGCAACTTGGGAGCATCAGGATTTTCATATAAACACAGAAATGACATAAAACATTTCACAGACACGTGCACACACTTATCCATTCAAATGTTTTCAAGCATGAACAGTAACACACACACACACACACACACAAACACAAAGACCATGAACAGAGTACCATACTGAATTGATTGTGTGTGTATGAGGACCAATTTGTATTTCAAACCATCTCAGTGAGGACAACGTGAGGACACTTTGTGGTTTGAGATCGAAGTCTTAACTTTAGGTTTCTGGTTGGAACTGTGGTTTGAGGTTCAGTTTAAGGTGAGGGACGGGGTCGGGCATTAAGTCGTCATGTTTGAGCTATGGGGCTAGTAAAAACAATGAATGTCCTCACAATGATAGAATGTCACACATTTGTGTGTGCATGTGTGTGTGTGTCCATGCTTGTGTGTAACTACTAATTGGACTGAATTTCACTGAACAACAAAAGATCAAGCTCGAAAATTCCAGCTCTGGTTTGCACAGGCTCGGCTTTGTTGTCCCGTTGCCTCTCCGTTTGTTCTCCTTCAATGCTGTGTTAACAGTTATCTCTCTCTCTCTCTCTCTCTCTCCCTCTCTCTCTCTCTCTCTCTCTCTCTCTCTCTCTCTCTCTCTCTCTCTCTCTCTCTCTCTCTCTCTCTCTCTCTCTCTCTCTCTCCATCTTTCTCTCCGTCTCTCACACATTTTCTCTCTCTTTTCGTGTGGCCCATGAAAGGGCTTTTAGTCCCAAATGGAGCCCAGTTACCCCAGCCGCTCGGAGGCAGGCTAACCCCCAAGGCCAGAACTCACGAGGGGCTTCCTGCGTCAACTCCCAAATCTCTCACTCTCTCTCTCTTTCTTTCTCTCTTACACACACACCTCACACACACTCACATACCTGCCCAAACACATTATAGGAGCCTGTGGGAAAACCACAATGAACCCTAACCCTGCAGAAGAGTGGGGAGTCGTCTCTTTCTCCATCCATGGGACCCTTGCTGTGGCCCACGGTGCTGCTGAGCCTGGACCTGAACGTTTGGTTGGATTTTCCTGTTGATCTTGCAGCAGGATAGAGCTTTAGGATGATGATTGAGCTGCAAAGCTCTGAGGATGGACACGTGGACATGCTGAGCACAGAGGAGCTGGAATGTAAGATCTGCTACTGCGCATATAATCTTGGGAGTCGCCGGCCGAAGGTGCTCGAGTGTTGCCACCGTCTGTGCGCCAAATGCCTCGCTAAGATCATGGACCTGGGGGAGTCACCTCCCGATGCTGTGGTGTGCCCTTTCTGCCGCTACATCACCAGACTGCCAGGGGAGGCGGTGGGTAGCCTGCCGGATGACTGTAACCTGGTGGCGGCGCTGGCCCTCCAGAGCAGGAATCAGAGGAACCTTCACTTACACCAGGACACAACCACAGAGCTGCTCCTGAGCCCCAGGCACCTGAACTCGCTTATGGGTGGCAATCCTCCTACAACGTCCCCTTCTTCTACGTCTTCCTCCACCACCCCTTACTCCTCCATCCGTGGCTCTCCTAATTTCGTGGTCATCACTATCATGGAACCCCCGCCGGCGCCCACCTCAAACCAGGACCTCCACCGGCAGCTACATGGCTCCCATGCTGCAAACCATGGCTACCGCTCATCCAGTCAGGACTCCATGGCGTCCATCACTCAGAGGTGGACAGTGTGGAACTGTGCAGCCCTCCTGTGCCAGACCTCAGCCCGAGCACTGGTGTGGGTGCTGGGGCTGCTCTACTTCAGCTCGCTGCCCATGGGGGTTTACCTGATCATCATGCAGAGGACAACGATCGGGGTTCTGCTGGTGAGCCTGGTTCCTGCCAGCCTCATCATGATAATGGTCTACGGGTTCTGCCAGTGCATCTGCCATGAGTTCTGGGACTGCATGCCTCCGTAATGGGACGAGATGAATAGGCAATGTTTGCTTTGAATGTGACTAACAAAGGAAATCCAGAATGCACTAATGGGGATGTTACTGTGGAACTGGCCATGTGAACAGTTGCTTGAATGGCTGAGAATACGCCTCTTCCTTACTTGAGAGGAGAGCAAGAATATATTATGTAAATTACAAATGGGTTTTTCTTTATTATACTTGTTAATTTGTGCATATTATAACTCAATAGCTTAGTAATTACTGAGCTCAAAGTGTCAGATTTATCTTCAGGTGGAATCTGCTAAATATGCATAATTAAAGAATCCTGAAGGAATATAAGGTGGTGATAATAACTGTCTCTGACACCTGTGGATTAACAGTATAACAGTGGTTCATATATTTAGACTGTTGCAGCCATAATTGCTTGAAATGTGAAATTCCCATGACCGCCCCAGAGTCCTGAAAGGTTCTTCTAATCATCATGAATAAATGTGACAAAACAGATTCTACACACCCAGAAGGCAAAGCAATATGTTTGTGTTGAACAGAATGTGATGTCATCCAGACGAAGAATATTACATCTTACAATATGGTCACATCAGTAAGTAAGTTTTTAAATGAAGCATCACCATTCGTTTATGAATGGGAGGCAAAAAAAGAGTTTGATCTAGAAATAAAATGGTTGAAAGTACCAGTGACTTATGCTTCCATCCCTGCTCTGCTCTCCTGCTTCCAGGTTGGTTCAACAGTACTGTAATCAATGTTTACACGATTTAAAGTTAGAAAGGTTTTGAGCGTTGCTAGTGGTTACAGGGCGTTATCACCAACTCTGCCCAACTGCAACTTCACTGTTTTGGTTGACTCTCCAGGCTCTCATAGTGTTTACTGTGGTGCTTGACTCTCCAGGCTCTCACAGTGTGTTTACTGTTTTGGTTGACTCTCCAGGCTCTCATAGTGTTTACTGTGTTGGTTGACTCTCCAGGCTCTCATAGTGTGGTTACTGTGTTGGTTGACTCTCCAGGCTCTCACAGTGTGTTTACTGTTTTGGTTGACTCTCCGGGCTCTCATAGTGTTTACTGTGTTGGTTGACTCTCCGGGCTCTCATAGTAGATCCAGTTACTATCTGGTGAAAATAGCGGAACAATTAGCAGCTAGTCAACAGATGACAAAATACTTCTGAAATATGACTTCCGTCTTGGCTGTAATTATGTGCACATTCCAGCTTTATTTGGGACATTACAACTTTTTCTCATTGGCCAACTCATGAACAGAAATGAAATGAGAAATGAGCTTGTTAACCTGTAAAATCAGTCAATGCAGATGCTGTCTTAGAAAGATAGTGAATCACATGTGTTATGTCAAGTACAAGTACACTTGTACTACACTGATTGCAGTACTGTACAATTATTCACATCTCAGTTAAGGTCAAGGCTGAGCCACCAGAGGGCAGTGCGGCACTCTTTTCTCTCCTCTGTTGAGGTTTTAATGTACAGTAGATCTTGCTCCTCCTCTTGATTCAGTGTGTCAGTAGTTATATTAACTGTAAAATGGTTAATGATGCAGATGATGATCTACAATTGATGCACCAGGAAATAAATGGAAACATAATTTAACCGACGCAGCTCAGACTGCTGTAAAAGCATGATAGTGGTTCACACAGTGCAGTGTTTACGCAAGGAACATAAAGTGAGGTTGCCATGTTATTAAAACATATGTGATACTGTCTTCACTGCTGACATGCAAAAGTCACAGGCAAAGATTTTAGGATTTTTTTTCCCCCTTTTGAAACATTTATTAACTAGAGTTTGCAAACACTTGGAACAATAAAATACTCTGCAGAAAAAAACAATTTTGCAGATGAAAACACAGTGGCAGTGAAATTGAAGCATTCATACAGTTACACAACTGGCCGATGGATGTTCTTCCATGACAGACCTTCATCAGACACGTGGTTTGTGACGATGAAGATCCATCTTAAATAAGAACTGTCTGTCGTAAACATGAGACCAATCACATTCCTCCACAGAAGGAAGGAAGGTAAAGTACTAAACATTCATCTGATACCTGGCAGTTTCTAAAATCATACATGGAGCCAGACAATGAAAAACCTCCTGCTTGATGATGGGGTGCACATGGATACAGAAACCCCTAAAATAGAAACAATCCTTCAAAGTCAGTTTTGATGCGTTGTCTTTGTTTATTGTAGTTCTGACTAGAATTGAGAGGTATGGTTTTTTTGTGCCTTGCACAGCCTGTGAACATCCCTCACCCAAACATGTGGAAATATGCATTGCATCACTGAAAAGGAATCTGAAAAGATGTTATGTTTGTTGAAGGGAAGCACTCACGTCCCCTGGAAAACAGAAAATGGTTGGAGGCTCTGGTTTTCCATCAACAAGAACAAAGTGTACTGGGAGCAGATCCACAGTGTTTGTTTAAAACCCTGCTTGGACGACTGGTCGTATGGAGTTTAACCACATCAGGACAGTGGAACAAATGGTGTTCAAATCCATTTTATAAAGTGGACTTAAAGAGTTCTTCCATCGGCCGGGGAAGAAACCATTTAATTTTGAGGATGATCCATAGCGTTGGCGCTTAGAGTGCCCATCTGTCGACGAACAAAGATAGATAGATATTAAAAAATATAAGCAGTGTAATTTAATTGGTGTTTCCTGTAATAGTCTACAGTTAGATGCAAGCATAATATAAATATAGGTAACTGATATTATTGATAATATCAATGTTATAAATTAGGTTATGAATGCAGAATACTGTTGATGACTCACTGGATGTGCCCATATTGTAAACCTCCTTAAGATGAGGAAAACACCTTCTGTTTGCTGTACGTTTGTTGTATTTACTTCACGTTCCCATAGGAAGTGAGTGGAGCTGCTGTCAGCCAATCAGAGTTGAGGATTATTCTCCGACAACAAACAAAAGATCGAGGGTACTTTCCCCCCTCCCCTCCCGAGCGCGTTTACTTTTCCGATCCGTCTAGCTAAACGTTAGTTCCTACTTCGCTCCCATTAACGACCTACTTCTCTGTCTTCTAACTACCCTCATCGTGTCCTGTGTGTTGGACATTCTTCTTCTGTATTTGTGGCTTTATGTCAGCTAATGTCAACCTGAGCCATTACAGCGATCGCTTTGCCTTTGGTGGCCGAGCTAAACGCGTTAGCCAGGTTAGCTCCTCGGTTAACCAGCTCTGGCTGCCTCTGCGACCACCGAAGCCAGTTAGCTTAGCCTTCTAACTAGCTAGCTTTGCTAAAGCCCCCTCTGTAAACTTGACACTGACTGACACGAGTGACTCGGGCTTGTTGCCGACAAGCCACTTTAATAAAAACTCGTGTCACAGTCATGTCTGGGCAGTCGTCGGGCTGTGGGTTTCTGATGTCGGTTGTTGTCCACGGAGACTCGACTCTGAACGAACAGGAAAAAGAGCTCAACCAGCGACTCCGACGGCTTTACCCCGCCGTTAATGAAAATGAGACTCCTCTCCCTCGGTCCTGGAGCCCGAAGGACAAGTTTAGCTACATTGGTCTCTCACAGAACAACCTCCGCGTACACTATAAAGGTATGCCACACAGATACACACCAGTTTGGCACTTTTATTTTCGAGCGCTCACGAAAGGTTTGCTATCGTTAGCTTAGCTTTGACGGTTAGCGGATCAGAGCCAGTTGCCGTTATGGCTAAAAACAAAGTAGGCTAGGCTAGTAGCTTCATCAACAACAAGGCAGAGGACATCTTGCAATCCGACCAGCTGGCGAGGTGTATTCACAGCCAAATTTAACCTAGTAGTTCGCTAGCTTGTCTGCCATCCTCCAAATCAGTTTGTCATCTCTGTGAACTGTCACCGTCAATCTTTTATGGCAGATAATATGGTCTAGATACTGTGGTAAAAATGCGAATTCATATATAAGTCTATAACGACAATTTCACAAAGTGCACTCAGGCAGTTCTCGATGCGGGTCATGTCGTTTCACGTTTGTTAAAATGGGACAGCTCTTCTGGTAGGCTAACGTAGCATTATTAGGTAAAGAAATGACAGAAAATACAGTGTCAAAAATAACGTTTAGCCTCCAGCTACTTAGAGGAGGCGAATGTTCATCTATTGAAGTAGCTGTGGATGTCAGGAGAGGCTTTGTGCTTATAACACGTCTGACATTCAGGTTGGAGTAGTTGCTAAACAAACCTATCAAGATTGTTTTGGGTTTCGGCCTACAGGAAAGAAGGCTTCTGTAAGAGAAGGTGTCAGAGTGCTTCCTGGGTGTGTTCCTCTGCTCCGAGTGTGACCGGCCTCTGCACAAGCTCTTCCTTGTTACCACGAGAATGTCATTCTATGTCTTATTCTAGGTACAAATAATTAAAGTGACTTCATCACACACCTTTGACACGAGTTCAGTAGAGAATTCCAGGCTATCTGTGATTGTTTGGTTCTATTGTGTCAAATGTATTTTGACAATTTCGATATTACATGAAATTAAATCATGTAAATTATCTGTTGACATGGCTGCGTTCACTCCTAATTTTCTGGTTGAATAATTCAAAGTAATAAACGCTTCACAATGTACCACAAATCAATAATAAACAACAGAACTTACCGTTTCGGATGAGACCGGTTGTTTCAGTTTCTGAGCTCTTTCTCGAGGAATCCTGTTTTGAAATTACAGTAAATTTCTACTGTGTGTTCGACCTAACTTTGTATTAAGAAAATAAGTACAAAGTACTGTATTTGCTTTGCATTGCAATGATTTCAAAGTGGTGGCCACCTGTGTGCAGCTCAACTGTGTGCAGGTAAATTCTACATCCAATGACTCAGCAACAAGACTTCACTGAACAAAACAATGACATTTATTTCTGTTGGGCGCGAAGCACATATTCTTTTCAAATTGTTACGAGCATCCCAACGTTTCTCATATTGACCCTGCCAACAGGTCATGCTGAGATGCATTTACAAAACAACAAATTCACAACACGCTATTTCTTCCCTTCGTTTAAAGGCTAATACTTGCTGTCAGAAAGTGTCTTGTGATGGATGAATGAAATTTCAACAATTCAATAAGGAAGAACTGATATTAAGCTACATACACACAGTGTTGTGTTAGCTTGATCTTAACAATCCACCACTGACAAAGCAGCTTCAAATATCCTGTTACTATTCCGTTTTTACTTGAACAGGCGGTGGATGAATTCCACTTACTGGCTTTTTGCTTGCTTTAATTGCTGTCACAGTAATGAGCAGGGAGTCGTCTTCATCAACTCGAGTAAAACTTTGACTTCTCCTGGTTCAGTGTGTCAGGCGAGCAATGAATGTCCTCACCACCCGTTGCATATTGAAAACGGTAGCGTGACCTTTGTGATCAGAAGTGTCATTCGGCTCAGGCTCTCTATTGGTTTTTATCAGCATTAATAGCTAATACAGAAAAGTTAGATGCTCATATTCACGATAATGATGATGGTTCATGATGATGGAACGATCCTGTATCACTGTCTTGTTTTACCCTCACCTGAAGGTCACGGCAAAACCCCTAAAGATGCAGCCTCTGTGCGGGCCACTCACCCCATCCCAGCCGCCTGCGGGGTCTACTACTTCGAGGTGAAGATAATCAGCAAAGGCAGAGATGGGTGAGAGAACAAAGACACCAACACTTTACTTGCATAGCTACAGTAGGGGCATCGCTTTGGAGATGGAGGTATCCGTCTGTTTGTCAGTCTGCAGGTCAGAGAGGATCCCACGGTTCTGATCTCTAGTGGAGGTATCAGATCCATTGATTCTCCAGCAACCACTCATTAGAGGATTCCTGCTTGACATTTGTGATGTAAGCTAACAGAATAAGCCAGTGAATAGAAACCAAAATAATAAATAAATCCATCAAGTTAATGCATGTCAAAATAAACAAGTTCATTTAATAAAAAAATTAAAATCTTCATGTGGGATTCCAGTGTTTCCCATTAATTGACTATTTGTCGCCACAGTTTCATGATGAACTGGAAGTGTGCAGCAGGGCGGAGCTACTGACGGTGTGAAGAGATGCTTTGCAGAAGCAGCTGTGCATTAACAGCGTTATATATCTTTAATAATAAAATGTCTTGGTTATTATGAACCCGTGGCCACCCAGGCAAATGCGGTGACCCATTTTTTAGTAGGTTTGATTTTTAACCGTCTGAGAACGACGCCATCCTGCGACACTGACATTGGTCTGCCAATAAAACCAAAGAAGACAGTAGTGTACATTTGCAGAGGAACAGATGTTCTCTAGTCGTTAGAGGAAGGCGTACACGGTGGGGATTTTATTCTTGAATAATTCAGTGTTCAGGTGTCGCTTGTGGCCTCGCTGTGGTTTTCACAATTTAATTGTTGCAGCACGTCTGCATGTTTGACATCGTCCAGTACGCGACATGTACGTCCACAATCAGAGTTTCAACAGGTATGCCGCGTTTTCAGAACTTTGGCATTGACTTGGAACTTTAGTGTCGGTTCTTATTGCATCCCCAGCTGATATCCAGTTTTAATTTCAACCAGGAAACTCCTTCCTGCCTTTTATAAAGCTCCAATCCAATTGGAACGCCACAACATGAAAGTGTCTGAATGAAGCCAGTTGTAAACATGGCGATCCCATCGCTCCCATCCTTTATGGCATGAACATGACGGCGTTGCGTGCTTGTAGTTAGAATTGTACCTGGTGGGTCACAGTCCCCTCCAGCAGCCCTTTGATGTGGTTAAACTTAATTGCACACCAGAACAAAATATGTTGGACGAGAAATCAAGTGATACTTTTTCTACAGCTGTTTATTCTAATCGTGTTGTCACCAGTGTGGCTATAGACTTGATATAATGTTAATCCTTTAAACAGCCCACAAAACTAAAACTGTTCATATAATGGATGATATTTCATGCACAATAGCTCAAAGCCAAACATTGATGTAACAGTGACAAACGACTCGTCTAATCTGGTTTTCCTTCCTTGCAGCCACAGTAACAAACTGTAGCTGCTTGTTGTGATGGAAGAGATGCATCAACATCATGACTGCAGACGTAGACTGTGATGTTATTAATTGTGATGATAACGCTGCCACAAGTGTTCCTATAAACTCCCTGTGAAGATGTCTGGTACCAACATCCTCCCCACTGACGTCTATTGCCGTGCAGAAACTTCAGCGATTGTAACAACCAGTCCCAGTATGGAGTCTGATTCTGGACTGTGAGTGAACTAAAAGAGTTTTCAGGTCGTCTCCTGTCGTAGACCAAGAAACATCTAAAGAAAAGATAACAACCACCCTCCTCATCTTCTCTTTATCCCGAGTTTCTTATCTTTCTTTGAGTCCATCGAATCAATACCAGATGTAACAGCAAGCATGACCGTGTCCGTGTATCTATTACTGCTGATCAATGTGGTGCTTTGTTACCTCTGTAGGACCCCGACCAGCATGAAGTGTAGACGTTTATGCACACACGCTCCGACATTGAGAAAAATCTGAAGAGAAAAGTCAACTCATTATCCTAAATTGAGTCAGTCATCTAAAAGTTCCCGTGACTTCACTGGTTGCTTTTGTTTCTTTCTTCATTCAGGGGAAACTCGCTGAGAGCAATGCTCTCTTCTTCAGCTGAGCTGCTGTCATTCACAGCGGGATGCTGCTCAATTCAGGGAGGGGCAAGTGCCCCTTGAGGTATCGGATACATGCAATTGTTGAAACCCTTCGAAGGTCAAAAGGCCCGTCAGAACTTGCGTCAAAAGGTAAATGTCGAATACAAATGTTCGGCCGCACGCGTGTCTCTGCTCTCGGAATGACTGCTGGTTGATGAGGTCCTCTCGTTAAGTCATGATGACCAGTTTAACATACACATACGATACACGAGTGACGCAAGAGTAGCTACTGAACATCTGAAAGGATTTTGATGTCAGATTAAACATTCAGCACTGTGTGATGGATGGTCTCCATTGAAGAAAGAAGGAGCCAAGAATAGCTACGCTGGCACTCTGTTATTCATCCGTCCGACCTTTTTTCCCCCGAATTATAATGAGTCTTAGAGCTGCACTGGGCTGTCGGCACGGCTTTGTCTTGTCTCTGGACATTTAGAATCACTGATGACCAGTTTTCTGATTGTCCCCTTGTCTGTCCCACAGGTACATGGGCATTGGCCTCTCAGCTCAGGGTGTGAACATGAACAGACTCCCTGGTAAGACGCCCCTCTGTGTGTTTCCTGTCTGAGAACACTTGGTCTGTTTGCACCTCTAACTGTGTCTCCTGCATGTTAAAAACCTTCTTGAATCTATAATAATGTAGGTATCGAATACCTTAGCTCTGGCTGCAGGCCTTGAGAGGTTTGGAAAATGTCTGTCTCCTTCTGTCTGGCTCTATTAGCTGTCACTGAAGTCCATAGAGGTTATCAGGCCAAACACTCGTTCACCAGTCTGAGAGCTGGACCCCCCCAGGAGCTCCAGTCGCTGCACAGTGATAACATGAGGCCCAGGGCGAACTGCTGTCCAAGCTGACGGATATATGCTGATGAAACTGTGCTAATTGTGAGGACCTGCTGCATGGCTGCGTGCTGTCCTCCGGTGAAGAATGTGGCAGGAGCAGGTTTAATTCTGCAGCGCAGCAGGAACTCAAAGGACCCTGTCTTGACAGTGCTTGACATCTGCTTCACAGGGGTCAAGTGTTTGACAGGTTAGGTCTGGTTGAGTGGTGAAGAGTGGAGGAGAACAAACAGGCTGTCGTCCCGATGCACCTGAATCAAAGGCCAACCAAACAAACGAAGACCAAATCAGCTCTCTGGAACAAAGAATGAGTCGTGTCCTATTGCAATTCACATAGAAATGGAATTGAGGAGACATTTGGAAAGACCGACTATACGTGATACAAATCCCATCGAGGCCTTCAAGTTCTCTGCTTGCTGGTTTGCAGTGAGATGTTCTGCTTGAAGTTGTGTTGGTAGTGAACCCTGCTACCAAAACACACTGAAACAACTGAATCTGTGGAGTGATGACTCAGCATTTATAATTGTTGACGCTTTTTTAAAACAAAAGAAATATTAAGCACAAAATACAGTTTAGACAAGAATTGCTGCCCTCTGTTGTCGTTGTTTTGGTTGACAACAGACTGGAGACTCGGTGGTTCACACACTCGTTCTGTGTTTGAATCCTCCTGCCGAGTGGCCTGGTTGCAACGTTAAAGTCTTCAATCTCTATTATTCATCAGAAACATATAAGAAAGAAATTTGACTTCAATTCTGTTCCGTTCTCGCTCTGGTGACGTCTGCTGCGTCTTACTTTGGCCTCAGCTTGTGTCTTTGTTCTTCATGTAGTTCCACAATGAACCATCTGTTGTGGTTTTCACTCTTCTTTTCTCTTACTTCCCCCAGGCTGGGACAAGCACTCGTATGGTTACCACGGAGATGACGGACACTCCTTCTGCTCCTCCGGCACCGGGCAACCCTACGGACCCACGTTTACAACGGGCGACGTGATTGGCTGCTGCGTCAACCTCATCAACAACACCTGTTTCTACACAAAGAATGGCCACAGCCTCGGTGAGCAGCTCAGCGTCACACTGATGTTGTTTTATATGCACCTGCGTGTGGTGAAGTGTTGTCAGTTCAGTCCCAATGGATGCTCGTACATAGTTGATGTAAACTCTGCACACCCGGTTGTGCAGTAAGTATGTCAGAAGGCAGCAGGACAGTGTTGATCTGAGAGGGACGGAGACACGGCGGGAGGGGCTGAGTGAATCACTGTGACCTGTCTGTACTACTGCGGTTTCACTGTCGCAGACGATCATGAGTGAGGGGACGATGTCACTGGGAACACTGGACCCCGCGCTGCTCGGTGGTCACGCATTCACGCAACTGCAATTTGTGATTGAAGTTGGTTGTGCGGGGCAGAAAAGTGTCATGAACTCTTCATCTCACATAAATCCAAACAACAGATGATCTATTTGCGGGGTCTATTTGACCCGTCTGCTCTCTGCTGTATATTGTCTCCTCTGTCCTGCACTGCAGCCGCAACATGCAGGACAGACCTACAGAAACTGCCACTGCAGGACGCCTTTGCAACGCTGTGACAGCTGCGCGTTTCTATGTTCTTTAAAAGGCTCTCGGCCCTCAAACCCAGTAAATTCAGACGTGGAGGAGTCGGCCACACTCAGCCTGTTTGCCTGCTCAGAAGTGAAGACCTCATGTGTCACAGCAGTAACCTGGCGACCGTACCCGCTCAGTGATCACGGTTCAGTGTCGGTGTTAAAGTCAAGATTCTTTTCAACTGCAGAAACTGACCGAATCCCACTGCGTTGCTTCTACACTGAAATCTGCACACGCTCACACCTAGAAACAATCTGAAACATTGACGATCCGGTTTCTCCAGTAAGATCTTGTGATGAGGCGGATTCAGCAGGCTGACAGCAACCAGATGACCTGACTGACTGTAAACACTTTGACTGTTAGCAGAAGTAGAGATGTTCTCATGCTGATGCTGATTCTCTCTCTCTTTCCTCTCCTCTCCTCTCTCTCCTGCAGGTATTGCCTTCACAGACCTACCAGTAAGTACCCAAACTTCACCCACATCTGCTTCTTTCTTCTCCTCCTCTTCTTCTTCCTCCAACTCCTCCTTTTCTTTGTCCTCCAATTCTTCCTCTCCTTCCACCTAATGTAGTCGGATCTAAAGCCGAGCCCTCTTTTACAAACAATAGTTTACAGCTGAACAACGAGCTGAAACAGAACTACAAACTCCGTAAGGCAGAGAGGA